>OMOT01001360.1:9430-21450 GCA_900312575.1 Acanthochaenus luetkenii
AGAGAAGGGGTAGGGGTGATAGTCAAGATCTGTAATCCCAGGGATTGGCCTGGAGTTTAACATCAGTTTATGCATTTCCTGTGCTAGAGCAAGTAAATCATTCCACGAGGGAGGCCTCTCGAGGATATAAACAGGATTTACTTTGACATGCCAGTTTCAGGGCCAAGCTTGATTACAGGTTGCCCATGTGCTGTGAGTCAAGATGCCTGTTTGGGTTTACTCACAGTAGAGAAGAGGATACTATGGCTGGAATGTTGTGGTGTGAACAGTGGTCAACGCTCCTCCCAGTGCTGAGTGATAGCTGGTGTAGTTCAGCCTGGGAGCAGATAAAGTGGCTTCTGTATGTCACATGGTCGCATACTGCAGTTACACCCTGCTGGAAGTAGGCTAAACCCCTGTTCCCAAAACGGTAGGCTGCATAAATGTTCACGGGTAGTTGCATGTTCTTTCTCTTCCACATGCTATTCTCGTCATGCTATCAGCTCTGCGGCGCGCGCCTCTATCGCGAGCGTCACACATCAAAGCCATCCCGTCACTGCCACTCACCGCAGAGTGGCCGCAGGGCAGTGGGAAAGAGGTTTAGGCGACTCATACGTTGGGTCGGGGCAGAGAAAATGCTCTCACGTAATCCCCCTGAAGTCCTGCTCATCATCTGATAATTTGATAATGAATAATTGGGTTACGAGTGACGTGAGGATTCAAATATATTGCAGGGTTATGCATACATGTACAGTGCCTCACACCTTCAGCAAACATTGTCCGACACGTTATGAACCCAAAAATGGCCTTTTGCTCAAGTTGCTGCCTCTCTACCCGGCATCTGATCATTACTGCCTTCGTACTTGAGTGACCCCCACCATCAGTCCTTGGAATGTGATTGGAAGTCCTGCGGTGCGACCAGTTAATTCGCAGTCAACTACCCAGCCAGATCGGAAGTTATCAAATCAGCACAGGAAAAAGAGGGTGTTTCCCACACTGTGCCTTTGGAATGTTTTGGCTAAACTGAAAGCCGTCATTCAAACCCAAATGCCAACATTTGAAGAGACAATGACGGGACAGATAGCAACATCCGGGCCTGGTCTTTAGTCTGCGCCTTGAACACAAGAGGGTTTCTTTTCTGCGGCTTGGGCCTGGGTCACTGCTGTGTCTCCCCCTCCCCTCCATCCGTCTGTATACAACTCTGACGTCCGGCAGCTTGCATCCCTCACTCCTACCAGAGCCTCAGAGAACATTGCCCTATTCTCCACCATGCACTCAGGAGTGATAGAAGCAGAGACCCAGACAGAGGAGGGGAGAGGAAGAGGGTACACTCTAAACAAAAAGGGTTCTATACAGTACCAGAGCATAGTTCTTTAGGCTTGTACTGTAGCAGAACCATTTATGGTGATGGGACCGTTAAAGAACACGGAAAATGTTCCAGATTCATAGTATTACAAGGCTTTTTCAAGAACCACACTAGGTCCTTTATTCTGATTTGCCTGTTTTTTCTTTGAAACAATCAGATGGTTTTTGAGTCATTACGGTTCCATATAGAACCACTGCCCTAACCAAAGAAACCTTGAAGAACCCTGCTTTTTCTGTGAGTAGGGGGTGGGACACTTAGCACAAAGGGGAAGCCTGGATCAAGTCATGAGCAGCAAGCGACATAGGTTGCACTTTAAGTGGGTGAGATCACATCCTCTCCATTAAACAGTGAACAAACTCATCTTCTCTTCACGTCCAAAATAGATCACTCTGAGGATCCAGGAGATGAGCTTTGTGTGTTTGTCTGATCGGGGTATGCCATAGACTGCAGAACATAGATTATGCATGAAAAGTACACCCGTGTTGACAGTATGTAGAGAGACTGATGTTCTTCATGTGAGCAAACAGCTAGTTTTCTGAGTGTTACGTAACTCCGCCGAGTGAGGGGCCCCCAGTTCTTTCCTCCTCATTTGCCTCAACACAACACACAGACGTCTCAAGGCGGTGCAGAAGACCGGGGACTGGGCCGGGGCCAAGAGGCAGCGGCTGCCTGTCACAAGTGAACACGTGTGTGTGGTCAGAGATTAGGGAAGGAAGGACACAAACAAAAATTCCGGTGAAGGAGCTCCTGTGGCAGCTGTGGTTTTCTGGGTGGGAAGGATGCTGGACAGCTGGGGCAACCTGATTGGCCGCCAAGGCCCAAGCGGGCGTGTCCTGGCGATGGCCAGCTTCCTCTGTGAAGTCTTAAATGAGAAGAGTGACAATTCATCAGGGACAGGATGTCCAATAGGGAGATATATCCCAGGGGTAGATAGAGGGCCTTGCAGCTGGCCACTCAGTGACCTTGGATCAAACAAACGTTTGTCTTTCTCTCTCTCAGTCCTCTCTCTCTGTGCCTATAGAAAAATGAGGCATTAATCAGCAGCAGAGAGCTGAGCAGTTTCCAGTCATTTTCTGTAGGTTTATTTTAAGGCAATGCCAACATTGCTTTCTTCGTCTCCTGACTTCCCGTAGACATTTCCCTCCTGAGAGAGAGGAGGAAATGGGGGGCCTCGCAATGTGAATGAAAAAGCTTTAAAAGTTGCTCTAGTGCGGTGATATGCTCCTTGTAAACGGCGAGCAGGGAGGGATTCAGGGGCAGACTGCTGGGGCCTGGACTGTCTGGGAACTGCCTGGTGCTTTCCTGTGTGTGATGCATGCTCACCCTGGGCCTCCCTAACTTGAACAGCGGCATAAAGAGGCCTCTGTGAGGCTGAGTCAGCGCCAGCTTTAATGCACCTCATTGGTCTCTTTGCTTGATTAAATTCAGAGGGACGACTCAGAAGGACCCTATTTCCACAAAAGCCTCGTGCATTGAAACAGAAGGATGGAAAACATCCTGTCATCAGTATGAGCAGTTCAAGTCTGTCACAATAATTGTCCTCATGTATGGAAATTAGAGAAACTGACCGTGAACTGTAGCCGGACCAAACATGTTGATGCACACGGGTAAGTATTGTAAATCCAATAAGCCTAAGTGGGAAATATTGTTTCTGTGAGGTGTTTCCTTTGTGCCTACAGCCATTGGACTGTTCAACACGGTCAACAAGTGACCAGCGAGTGACCTAGGAATCTTGGATGTTAATATGGTGCTGCATCGCAGAACAGACTACATTTATCCAATCAAGCTCAGAGGGGACAAAGGAAGAGCGTCTGAAATGCAGGCAGCAAAGCCTATTCGGAATGATACGGTCCCACACCGACCACTTCAGTTCAACCACAAACCAGCTCTATGGACCGCACTGACCTCATCACCGCAGCCAGCAAGGCAAACAAACAAACACTCAGGGTGATGGCGAAATCATTTTCCCTTGCATATTGTGTCATTTGGCTTTCCAAAGAGCCCCGGACGAAAACCCCAAGACAAACAGGGCCATACCAAGCCTATCTGCATTGAAATGGCATGATATGTTATATGGTATGATATGTGGTGACGGTGTGGCCGGAGGTTGGTGACCACATCATTCTCCTCCCGTCCCCTGGCACACAGCCTGGCACTGTGGAGGTCCGGTGGAGCAGAGTGGCTGACCTGCTCTGTGTGGGCATCTCGGTGGCACCATCCGCCTGGTATGTCAGTACTGTTCCGTATCCATTACATTACATTACATTACATTACGGCATTTAGCAGACGCTTTTATCCAAAGCGACTTACATATCATCATACCGTTGGTGGAGGCAGCCACGCAAGGTGCCAACCTGCTCAACAGGAGCAATTTGGGGCTAGTTTTCTTGCTCAAGGACACTACGGCAGATTTAATTTTTTTTCAGGAGGAGCTGGACTCGAACCTTCAACCTTGCGTTTGCTGGTAGGGAACTCTACCTCCTGAGCTACAGCTGCCCCCAGACCAGGGCGTTCCTCTCTCTGACCAAGCCAAGAGATTTCACATACTGCCCACCATTACAGAATTCATCTCATCTCTAAATTAACAGGAGGAATATGAGACAAAACCACTCTCTCCATGATACATTACTTTTTAGCTAAGTAAGCTTCAAATCCAGTTCAACAGGCTGAGCCTCGGTGTGGACACAGAAAGAGAGCAAGAAGTATTTCCACCCTATACAAAGCCAGTTGAAATCAAAACCTGGAGATTAGTCTCAATCAAATAACAACCTAGAAGGACCGGATACTTGGGCTTTGTCACCAAGCTAACAGCCACCCAAGCCATGAGAGGTAGATAAGGTTGATCATGACACAACATGCTACACGCACCCAAAAAAATATTTCACACTCCTGAAAACATGACATTCAATCCAGCTAAACATTCCCACAAGGACTGCTTTGTTCAGCAGTCTATCCGGCCTATTAATAACAGATACCGCCAAGAAGAAACGTTTTTCCTCTTGCCTAGGGTCAATGAAGAGGAAGTCAATTCTTCCCACCGAAACTCTGGGAGGAACAGGGCTCATTCTACTCCATTCTAATAGTTATCATTCAGATGTCAGCCCTGGGCCGGCCCACACCGGTTCACTTGGTTCACAGTGCTGTTGCGGCCCAGTGCCGCGATGCCCCGGCTGATCCTAGGCCGCAGCTTCCCAGGCCCGAGGCCTCGCCCCTAGGGAATGCTCTTGCAGTTCCGGCCATATCACTCTGGATCCTCAGCGCTCTCCACAATGGGAACACATCCCATTACAGTGACCTACATACTGCACCCACCCTGAGGATGTGCATCTAAGACATCAAGCGTATGGTTCAGTGGATTTATAGTGATAGCCAGGACCATGCGGATGTATATGGATCAGTCTCATGAAGCGGGCCTTCGTTAACAATAGACTGTACATTAGATACCTTTTAATGCTTTTGAGTTAACTTTATGCCACACAGCTACGATATATTCTGGTCAGAGTGAATCCACCTGTAATAATTGTTTTGATGGCACAGACGCATATAGGTTTGCATGCTGTAAACGCTTATATGCTACAATAACTACTTATAACAGAGTCCTGGCATTGTGCAGAAAACTCCCCTCTTCAGTGTTAAAGCTGGCAATGATTCCATTCTCATGGAAATCAAGGGGTCAGGCTGATTCCCTGACGACCTTGGATGTCTTTGTTTCCGATCCTTATGTAATCATTGATAACAGGAAGTAGTGAGGCATATGTTATGGTTGGAGCCACAGCCGGGGCTCGAGCCCTTGGTCAGGATTCCCACTGTCACTGACTGAGGAAATGAAAGCACAGGGAGGCACTCTTTATGGTTAGCCCATGAAGACATAAATACTCACTGGGAGAAGCAAGACCTTTCAATAGGAGTGCTGAAAACTGATGACTGGGCAAAGAACGAGTTGCACAAAATAGAATAGCTCGATGGAACAGGCTCCAAAACTGCACACAGCCTGCGAGTCACAATACAGCATTGGATTCAGTCTCCTGCAATTGTGCTCACGACCTGGTTTAAAGAAAAAAAAGCAAACATTCTTGAGGAATCTGTGAAATGCGTAGCGTGGGAGGAGTGGTTTGACACATGTGGCTGTTTGCTAGACATGAAAAACAGCCAAGGCTTTCAAGGTGCGGCTCCTCTCTCCGCCCTTTGCAGTCGTGGCTGTCAATCTGATATGGGTTCTCCGATGTGAGGGGACTGTGTATGTTTGTTTTCGGTGGGGCTTCCCGAGTTCAGTTCGTGCCCCCGGGGCCATGCAAGATACAGCGGTGGTGAGAGGCCGGTGGAAGTGCCGCGTTCCCACAGATATTCACCACAACTTACATTCAAGAAACATGGCACTACGCAAACGACTATACCACTTGCTGTACCGGTTGCAGCAGGCATTTCTGTCACACGTCCACATGATCAAACCAAATGCCAAGCACACGGGATGATGATGATCAGACGGCAACCAGCCAGACTCAAGTGCAACTTTGCGAGAAGGCTCAAGCACTCACACACACACACACACAGGATGACAGGCAGACAGAAAGAGGCACACATAGTTTAAGGCAGACAGATAGAGATCTGTCTGCCTTAAACGGTGTCAAATAATATGAAGTGAACTAACAGGCTGGGAAAGAGCTGGCAGCTGGGGGTCACAAGCGCAGCAGCCTCGATTGCGGTTCCACAGAGAGGAACGACAAAGGTATCAATGGTCAACAACAGCTGGGTCTGCTTCCTCAAGAGAGTGCGGCTGACGGGCGGGGAACACGATACGGACTCTTCCACTGTGCGGCCACACAACAGCGCCACATGACATTTGATATTTCAGCGCACGTGACCCGGGTCCAGACTAATCATCTTGACGTGACACCCGGAAGCGTTCGACTCTACGCGGACAGAGGGCACGTGTCACTCTCGTCCAAGTTGTGAAATGTGCTTCTTCTCATCTTACAGATAAGAAAGGCAAAATATATGACATTCGGTGGTGGAGTGAGTATGTACAAGGGAGGGAAAGTGATAACGCATTCCCTCATGCTCTAATCATTTCCTCCCTCGGGCACAGTTTCTGCCTCGACAGCTAGCTCGCCAGCTGAGAGAGAGAGCGAGGATGCACTGGGAAATGTGCCTCGGCAGCAGCAACAATGAAAGATGCACACTGGAACTTTTCCCTCTAGCTGCACATTCAGACGGAGCTCTCCGTCCCCCGATGACTTGCGATGGGAAGCGAAGAGGCTGAGTCATTATCGTCACAGTAACTGGTTTCACACCACCAAAACCATAGCTACTGTTCTTAACGCTTCACCAAATACGTCTCTGCGGGGACTCAACGGGGAGGCTTATCAGCGACGCACGTAGAGTGGACTTTAAACACAACCTGTATGAGTCACTCTACCTAACATATTTGAACCCAGGACATCGTGGTTACATGGTATGTGCCTTCCTCTGAGACGCCAAGTATTAAAGGAAGACATCGTTCCAATAAGAGTTGTGCACGCTCAGCTTTTTTGCCCACAGACGCTGAGTTGCATTTCGGTCTTGACGGGAACTCTGATGTTCTCACCACCTACAAGTTCCCCTTTGACCTCCGCGCACCCTCTGAAACGCATTCGTCCGTCTCCGATGTGGGGCGACAACGCTCCCCAACAGACAGGCGGACGGGCACGTGCCAACACGCTGAGCACTGCGCCCTCTTTCAATATAGCAAGCAAAGCATGCTTCCCACACAGGCTTTAGACACCAAACGTGTTCTCACAACTGTTCGTCTAGATGATAACAGAGATCTGGCGGTTTATGTAATCCTCCTCCTCTCAGGGAGAAAAAAGTGTATCAGAAAAGCATCACAGCTCTGGTTTGGTGCACAACAACCACACAGCGGGAAACATGGTGGCACGACTGAGCAAGCTCTCTATAAAAGATAAATGCTGTGCTTTTATGAGAACAGAGGTATCCAACATCTCTGCCCGGCCCATATGCTGTGTGTGTCTGGCCACAGGGTACAACCAGGTTTCATTCACAGATCCACTGCAGCCAATTAGGCTTTACTCACGTTGCCACATCAAATGGCTGCTTTCAAAGCTAATGGGATTAGTTGTTTTTGCGTGCTATTGTCCCGCTGATGTGATTTGGGTCTACGGGACGCACATCTGAACCTGCAGAGGTTTAATCATCTTTCCAGATGTTTCATCCTCTGGCCATTATTCACATGTGCTAAGAGTTTCAGAACAAGAGAAGGCCTTGCGGAGCTTTACATCATCTAACATAGGAAATGCATACATGTTGCGAGGCATGTGAACCACTTCAAAAACGGACAAATTCAGAGCTGATTTTAATATTGCAAACAATCACTGGCTATGGCTCGTCGGCAGCCCAGAGGTGCAGCGGTTCAGTCTAACAGCAATGGAACTTTGTGTGGGCTGAGAGCTCATTGACGTCGGCCCTTCCAAGAACACATGAAAATGCTTTTTGCAATGTCATAACATAGCGAATAGGCACAGTTCTATCCCATCGACTACAGCAGTGGATTGTGCAGCAGATCAAACAGACAGGCCTGGGGCACATCATATCAGATTCCATTTTGGGTTGAGGCCCGTCATTCATTTCTGACATTTACTGTTGGATCGGTGCGCCCCTCTTCGAGGCCTCTTGGCTCTCACTCTGCATTGAGGCCCCACCAGCCTCTCTGGAAAAACCCAGTGCATCTGACTTGCATTGCCTGGCTCCACTTGTGTGTTCTGTTTGGCCCGTGCCGCTGGAGGAGGAGACCGGGCCAATTACCAGCCGCTGCTCCGAGACCAACATGATGTCATCCTCCCGCTCAGCCATAACAGGCTGCAGATGAGAGGGCTGGGTCTCTTGGCCGTATTGGCTTAGCGAAAAGCAGGAAAGCGTTTTTTTGTTTAGTTTTTTTAATCAAAATGCTATTGAATATCTATGAACATGTTTTTTTTCTTCTCAATCTACACTCAGTTATCGCCCATTAAAGTGGTCCCTTATGCATCACATCACAGTCACGTCACAGACTCCATTTGTACGCTATTTATCTCGTGGCATAAAACACCTTGTTTGAATAAGACCGATAACAGCCCAAGAGGAAACAATGGGAGTGCCATCGCTGAATGGGTTTAAGGCCTGTGTATGTCATAGCTGTGAGACAGAAGTAAGGTTTCTGAGGCAGGACCTCAATAAGGACAAATCACCTGCGTGATGTAGTGTGCTGTGCCCTTTTGGCCTCCAACACCAGCCACACACTCCCCCATTGTGTGGAAAGCCACAGTCAGCCAACTGTGTCCTCACATATCAAAGGGGAGTGCGTAACAATGACGCTGAGAGCGGCGCACAAACACTGACATACACCCGGAGATACATGCACATGCATGCACTCGCACTCACACAACCACACACACACACTTTTTGGTGACTGCTTAAGTGCTATCCCAGAAGGCTTTGCATTTTCTAAGAAACGTGTGTTGAAGCCACATCAGAGAATCTGAAGGGGCCTGTGGGCCGCAGCAGATCTCCTCTCATTTCCCAATGTACTTGATCTCCAACGCCCCACAACCACACACTTCATATAGACTAGCCCTCTGGAGAAGACATATTGCCTGCATTGTTAGTACAGCTCAGAGCAAGAACAAATCACAGCCTTAACTGTTTAGGTGCACTTGGTCGTGATTTTATCTTCACGTGATATGAATCAAGCCAAAGCCTCTGAGAAAAAGGGGCATCACCAACCGCCGGCATTCATTCAACTGTAGAGACAGAGACTGTATACAGGTGGAGCGTGGGAAAGGAGAAGAGAACTACAAGCTATGTGTGACATCTGGAAATTACAGGGTCATTCATGGTTGCTCAGTCTGACAGATCTACAAGGTGCTGTGTTTCGTGGTTGCATCTGTGCAGCCCAATACAATTCACTAAGGTTAGTATTGCCTATGCTGCGTGTAGATACATTCAGAAATATAGCTTCACTCTCTGTGGAGGATATGACAATGAGAGGAAATGAGGAGGTGAACTCCAAAACGCTGTAAATGTTATCCGTTTTTCAACCAAATAATTTTGTTACCTACTGTCCTTTAAAAAAGTACCGTAATGTGTTTCAATGTTGTGCTATCAGTCATTTTAAAAGTGTATGTGTCACTTTTGTCAATATCTCATTTTGACTGTCTCGCTGCACACCAGATCAATTCCCTTCCTCTTTCTCTTTCTCATCTTTCTCGTTAGTTGCACATGCATTGTCGAGAGTATCTGTTGGTATCTGTGGGAGAGTGAAGAGCTTTGATGGTAAATTCCTCTCTAAATCTTCAGATACGGCTCAGGGGAGGCTGGGTGAAGCGGGGTCAGGCACTTAACCTCAGCATGTGGTTGTATAGGAATGGACTTCATTCCCCTACAAACAACAAAATGAGTAGTAGAATGATGTATGATTAACGCAAGGTAAGCAAAGCCGTACTTTATACGCCATTCGTTTTCAGCTCAGCAGTGCTGACATTACGGAGCAGACCCTGAAGAGATCCTGGGGTTCAAGGGGGAAATGGACCAGAGCTTCCACCTAGACAGCACACACAAGCTCTATACACCACGCCTGCTGAATGGATGACTTAGCTGTCTGCTTGTTAACACCATAAATGAAGGACACAGCCATCCCGATCACTTATATCTTCTATCATGCTCTTTCATGAGGGTCATCTCCTGTCTCTAAGAGGACCTCCACCTCGTCAATGTGTCTTTGGGACTGTGTCATAGACACGGTGTGAGCTATGCCCCACTTCGCATTCCTCTGCCATCCAACCTCTGTCCTGCCTGGACTTTCCCACAGAACCCTAAACCCTGTGAATGAGAGTGGGCCTTTGTTTCAGGCATTTTTCATCCTGATCCCAGCAACTTCCCCATGGTGGAATGCAACAGGAATGCCAGCGCCAGCTACCTGGCATTAGAGAGTCTTTGTCCGGAAATAGGAGAGGCTGAAGGAGAGAACAGGTCAAAGAGGTTTGACAATGGATAGCTCACTCTCAAGGTGCCCAGCCCACATTACTGAGCAAATGAACAGCACAACCCGGGTCAAGTCTCTTAAACATGGCAAGGTGCACCAAGGAGAAGCAAAAAAAGCACATTGTTTGCAACTAGGGCAGTTTCACTGAGTTCTCTCCCTGTCACAAGACTTTCTCCCAATGCACAAATCATTAACTGGCGCACTGATGTAGCAACTGATTGGCATGCACACACCAGCACAGCTGAAATGTGTGTCTGCAGCAGTTAACAGGTCGTCGTGAGCTTATCACTAGCTGAGAGCTGGAATGGTTAAGGCAGCGGTTAGCCTCAAGGTGCAATTCCATTCGTTCCTGTATAGTGACAGATTGGTGCGGGAGACATTCATACGTCAATTAAAGGATGCCATGTGCAAAATGTGGACTTCTTATGACACTGCTCAGGACTTGTTTCAGCAGACCTTTACTATCTCGGGCATAAGGAGAACTTAAACTCACTTGTGTTTTTTGAGTGACATTAATTTGTGATGTGTTTCTTGAGCTTGGATGTGATGGAAAGCATTACGTGACCGTGCCAAATAATCACAAATAAGAGGTAATAAAACCAACCGACTGGACAACGAACCAGGATATCCGGAAACATGCTTTGTGGCGGGATGCACAGACAGACAGACTGACAGACAGACAGTTAACTGGGCCCATCAGTAAAGCCGTTTCACCGGTAACCTGAGCAGCCGTACCTCTGTAGACTATGGCTGATCTTCCCTGGATCCTGAGTCTGATGATAAGGAGCCGAGATAAGGTGCTAACTGAGGGGTAACGACAGAGCTAAGAAGACATGGGTGGGACATCAGGTCGTATATCTCTACATGTCATGTCTACAATTACCATGGGGGCTAGGCTCACCTCCTGGGAGAACCAACATGTAGTAATCTACTACTTGCTATCCAACTGTTGTGGGTTGGAAGTCAACTAACTTTCAATTCAACCAATCCAGGAAGTTGGATCTTCTTCAAAATTTCAAAAATTGAGTGCCTGCACTGAATAGCAGTGGCACTTGCCATTATGAGTAAACTGAAATGAAAGTGGATTGACCCGAGTTCTGGTTCTGGCCCAAACCAAACCAAACCAAGTTCAAACCACACTTTTTCTTCAGTGTTTAGTTATAGCACTTTTACTGTATAACATCCTCTTTTGTAGAAAACACAGCAGATGTGCTATTTATTGCCCTCAGGCCGCCAAGAATCCTGAGGAGGAGAACTGAACAAGTGAAGAGAGGCAAACTTCCTGTGGTCCAGACTCCCTTTCTCCCTCCAGAGAGGACATTTTATGAACTCACAGGGGGAAGATAAGGCATCTTCCTCGACAAGACAGCCCATACCACAAATTCCACTGAATTCATCGCAATATATTCATGCACAAGTGTTGCCACCTGACGCTCCAATCCAAGTGAGCCAAGAGTGGCCATCTTGAGAAGAGAGGTTGAAGTGTCACCAGGTCACCAATCAAAGTCTACGGCATGCCTTCCTATACAACATCTGATAGGGGGATAAAAGTATGAAAGGGTGTTTACCACTAGACCTCACTGAGATAAGTCATTTGAATCATATAGGGTTTTCTTTTTACGAACGGGCAGATTATTTTCAGTGCTATATTACATTATCTGA
>OMOT01001371.1:0-10912 GCA_900312575.1 Acanthochaenus luetkenii
GGCACCAAATTGTTAGGCTCTAGGTTCTGTGTCCCCTAAGCCCTCCCCCGGTTCTTTTATTCTACTGTCGGTCACTTAATAATACTAAACAATATAAGACAACTTCTCTCTTTTGGGTTTCTTTAATCAAGGTTGCAGGTTTCAGGTTTCACAAGTAATGCTCAGCGCTGGACTCCCCTGGGTCAGTAGCCCCCACGAGAGTGCCTGAGACTTCCGTGTTCAGACAGGTTCTTCTCGGGCTGGGCACGCCCCGTACAAGGCATGGACTTTAACGCAATTGGCCAGTTTAACAGTGATGCTGCTAGCCATCCAAGCAAGTCATCTTAAGATAATGTTTACGTCTAGTGTATGAGTGTTGGTTATTTTGACACTGTCAGGAACGGTCTGTACCATAATAATAAGCATAACCCTTCAGTGCTGTGGGGTTAATGTTTATTTTTCCTTGTTTTCTTTTTGTTGGTCCATGAGGACCTTCAAGGCTTCTTGGATCATATCTCTATTGTGAGCTTCTTTGGATACAACCCTGGTGCACCTACCACCCCTTCCTGCCATCAGCTGTTGTTGGGTGAGCTTCCTCATTTTGTTTTTGTCATTCTCCTTCATTCTTTGTTCTTGATTTATGTGCTTCTCCACAGCATGAGTCGCATGATCGCAAAATAATGTATAGTCCATGTCCAACAGCCTCACCACATCTTCCAGTCATCTTCGGACTGATCCTGGCAGGCCGTTCACCACACTTTCTTGAAACATAGGTCTTCGGAGAGGGTTGACTTTTCCAGGCTCTTCCCAACTTTGTTGATGAGATCACGTGCATCTTTGCATAATTGCATGACCCTGCCTCATCTTCTTCACTGTCCTCCAAGCCTTGCTGCTGTTCTTCATTTCCATTCCACTGTGCTCCTTCAGCTACACCTTCTCTTTCTGCTTGGAAGACTTTTCCCCTTACTTCTGGGCCATAGCCTCTGTTTTCTTTCTGTCACAGCTTTTTGTAGGTTTGGGTAGACATTTCTGCTCCCGAGGATGCTTAGGCGAGGTTAGGGCTGGAAGATTTATTCTGCTTCCTCTTCCTCAACCTTTTCAAAGTCACCACCGATGGTAAATTTGACCACGGGCATTTGTGAGTGAGCACTATTCTTGTACGGTTGTTGAAGGTCCTTTGCTTTAGCAGCTCGCTGCATTTTTTCTCTGTTTTCCCCTCTCTCTAGAAACATGTTTATCATGTCTAGTTCTTACTTTCTTTTCTCTTGTCTGTTTTTACCTTTCTCTTTAAGTTTCAGATTTTTGATGAGGGTTTCCATTTCCTCAGACATGTGTCAAACGTACCCCCAGCTGGTCACTGGGTAGTGGAATCTTTTCCAGCAGTGGGTTTGATCATATCACTATTTCCTCTGCTGTCAATTTGGGGACAGCCATTATTCAATGTCTTGCAGTTACTCGGTTCTGTTGCTCGGTTCTGTTGCTCAACTCGTCTTCCTCTATTGTAGCAATTATTTTCCCTACAGTGTATGCTGCTCTTGTGAGTCTTAATATTCCCCTTGTTTCTCGCTTCCAACCGAACACGTCTCCTGTTATTAAGTCACCATTAATACCGTACCGTGCCTCAAAGCCGTTATCACTAACCTCCAAGAGGATAAATAATTATTCAGCTATATCTCCCATTATGCTGTTATCGCTGCTGTCTAGAATCCCTTCTAACACTTTTTTATTATATGTCTATGAACCTCAAAGGAGAAGTACTCAAATAAATGCTAGTAAAACAATCAGAACTGTAATCCAGTAAATGTATTAATATATGCACACAAAAACTACAGGTCAATTTCAGGGACGGCAATTAAGCTTTGTCCTACACTAAAACTGGTGTGTGTGTGTGGTGCCGCTCAGAGTTGGCTTACAATAAATGCAAAATGACTCACAGTTACACGGTCCTCCACCGGGGGAAGTTGCCACTGTAACTTGAGCGGTCTACCATCACAATGGCGGCATTGAGGCCGAAAAGAAAATGCTACGCGCAATAAATCTAACCTTATGGCACGCTTCGCTCAAAATGGTGATTTGTGTGGTGACAATCAACCTGACACTAGCTTAGTCTCCCTAAGGTTCAAGCAAGAGGGTCTCAAGAAATATATTACAACACAGTTTGAGATGTTAGCCTGGCTACGTGCATGGCTAACAGTTAGCTGTGGAGCCAAGGATAGCCAACAGCCTTCCGAGAGGAGAGCTGCAACTAACGATTATTTTGTTATCGATTAATCTGTTGACAATTTTTTGGATTAATATAACGATTATATTCTTAGTTACATTAGTCATAACAAAATAAAAATGAATCAAGCAGCTCAAAATTCTAAGCTTTACTTTGGTTTTAAATGTTAGAGTAGTGCTGTTGAGGAAGTCCATTCTATTCTACAGAGGTGTTACTCTGTTGACTTGTTTCGTGGTTAGTGTCTTGCAGGTCCGGTTGTATTTTCAGCCATCATTCAATTAGGGAAACATCTTTGCCTGTCTGCTGCATGTCGAGCAACTAAACATTTTAACCACTGCTGCCACCTAGCGCTGCCTTTACATCATTGACTGTTAATAAGACGTATCTTTCACATACAGCCCTGATACAGCCTGAAAATGTAAAGATATGACACGTCTAAGCTAAAAATCCACAGATGAATTTACATAATGCATTTAGTCGACTATTGATACTGTTCTATCCCAGAGTTTACTCTTTAACAGGGGGTTTACTCACATTACGTTTCTATTTTTAAGCCAAGCAGAGACAGGAAAAATGGGCTAAACATTTACTACAAAATGAACTCCCTGAGAGAACCAAGGGGCACGTAGGAAACACACAGGTCCATCTGCTGGGGTCTAAACAGGCAACACCAGAAGGGAGACTAGACAGAGTCATGACATATCACTATCAATCTCCACAATATCCCTATAAATAGTGTCACTCCTATCCTGCCACACCTATACTGGTTTGTGTTTTTACTTTCTCAGTTTCTCCACTTTCTATACACTTTATCATATAATATATAGTTTGAACAGATCTAATCGGACCCACTCATAAAGACTGTAATAACATTTTCAGAATCATACGCCAATTGCCAATTTTTTATCCTCCCGAGCTCTAAGAACAATAACCACGGACAACTTTAGCTTATTATATGGCAAACGAGATACATTTAAGAACGCTCTGCTCAAAGTAACAGTTATGAGTTAGATTACAGTCTTTTTTTTCTAGGCACACTCTGACCTATGGTCAAAAATGCCTTTTTTCTTTTTCTGTAGTTGGGCCTCTTCGCATCCAGAGATCACAGGTCTCCACAACAGAGGAAGCCCAAATACAGAGTTTCTCCTCAGGACCTCTTGTCCTAGCGTGCTTTGGTCTTTTGCTTGTGGTGTAATTAACACCATCCATGATTGTAACGAGGGATGAGGGGGCCATTTCATGCATCAACAAAGTATTATCATCTGAACTGAAATGCTGAGAAGTCCCCTGGTTGATTCTAGGTGACACAGCTATGTGCATTATGAGAAGACTCTTCAAAGTAATCACTAGGGTTCAACAGATATAGTTTTTTGAATGTTTTTGTATTGAAGCTGCCGATTGCCGATATTTTGTGCCAATACTTAATATCATTCCGTTTTGCCATTTTCATGCCAAAAAGTACAAGTAGTTAGTGTTTCCCCCAGAATGTTACTTTTGTCTGGATGGAAAAACATCTGAAACAGCATTTAGACCATCAGGGGACACTAAAAAGTCTATCCATTGAAAACCACAATAATAATAATATAACATTCATGCATACTTACTGTACATGTGTAGAATCTGATCAGAATGTCTCATTCGAATCAATTCAGGTCAAGGGCTTCTCTTAGACATTACATTACATTACATTACAGCATTTAGGAGACGCTTTTATCCAAAGCGACTTACATACATACACATACATTAGACCAGTGTATTTACAATAAATATGTAATCAAACTGCATCATATCTATCATATTGGAAGTGGATTGTAGACATTGACTAAACCATATCTTATTTTTCAGATAAGATAGAACAGATAAGTTGGCCTCACCCCAGTAATAAGTATAGATACCATACACTTAATGTGGAGAATGTATAGTGCTTATAGCATCCTTAGCATGGTGCAGACCAAGTAAAAACCCTTTGGGGAGTCTCCTGCCCTAGCATTATTTATGAGCACAAACAGATGCTTTCTCTGATTAATGATTACTTAAAGAGTTCACTTGAATAGAAACAGCTAATTAGTATTAATCATGTTTTTGTTTCCACACTTTTTCTTAATCTTCCACACCATAATCTTCCATCTTTCCATAGCTGTCAGCCTCAACATCTGGTCCCTGTCAAGTGCTCTCTGTTTTATGCATGGCCACAGTCAAGTGAAAGACACAGCATGTGCACTGCACAATGCAACATGCTTAGGGCAGGAGTACCTATGGAAGTGGAACAACATGTGGCGTAATTATTTCCATATTTTGAGACCAAAGTTACCCAGATAGATTAGTTCTTCATCAAGCCCAAGTACAGGCAACTTTTCACATTAAGAACACTTTGTACTGAGCCCTGTATCGACGCATTATGTTCTAGTTCCGTTTGTTTTCATCGAGTAGAAAATTAACAGTGTTTTAACCTTGCTCTGCTCCATCATGCAATTACAATTGTTGTTATGGATGATGTTGCATTTTGACTAAGTAATTGAGTTTAAAGGTGAATATAGCTGGGACAGGCATACAGAAACTGTTTTTGCTTCACATTTGTATCTTTCTAGTTTGCCTCTGATTAATGTTGTGTAAGAGCATTGAATATAAACAAAACCCCTCACTTCGGCAAAAGGTAGGCGTCAGAAAATATATTTTAAAAAGATCCAATACAGTAGGGGGATAAACACAAACATGTCCTTTGTAATTAAAAGGTAAGACCAGCTGAATTTCAATCCAGTCTAAATCTATTCAAAGATCGATAAAAAGGCTAAAAGGTTAATCAAATTAGTCTGCTTGCTTTAAGACAGCTTCATTCCTCAGAGACTTACATGTACAGAATATACATAGGTTAGCCGACTTTGTCAATTGCTGTTTAATTAGAAGAAATGCCCCTGCATAGCATCAGCAATATTTGGTGAGGTGGTGGAATCATAGTTCGATAAACAGTGAATAAATTATATGTTATCCTGTAACGCCTAAAGCTGTAGGCGTTTTGCAATCAATAACACATTTATAGCGAGGCCTATGCATATGTATTGTTGAATATGACTGGATTTAAGTCTGGTACTTCTGGCTTTATTTATGTAGCTTGGCAAGGACTTTAAATGATTCATGAAGCTTCATCAAGCCTTTGAAGTTATGATATGATTTGTGTATGTCTGAAGGTAATTCCCACAACTATTGATAGTGTAGATTGGTGTTGCTGCTTGTTGTTCCATCCATCCATCCATCCATTTTCTATACCCGCTTACTCCCAATGAGGGTCACGGGGGGGGTGGAGCCTATCCCAGCATACATTGGGCGTATTCTTGGTAATGACCGTCAGAATGGTGGGCAGAAAAGCTGTCTGAACCATCTTATCTTGGAAACATGCATGCGCAACACTGCCACCAGCTAGCTGATTGGCACTTCCCTTGCCCGGTTAGCTCAGCGACACATTAACATGTCAAATATGACGAGAGGAATAAGAATATAATTCAAAAGGACATCCAGGGGCTTGGTTCATTCTTATGAACTGGAAGATACATAAACCCTCTTGCTTTGCACTGTGTGGATGGCTCAAAGACTATCTGGAATTATTAAGCATGGAACGAGCCACTAATTTGCTTTTGGACTTTGACAAGGGCTTACAATGACACTGGGACACTATGTGCATTCATTGACTCAAACCGACACTATACTAATATGATTCTCTAGAGACTCTTGACCATGTTACATTAATATGATTGTAGAACATGTACTATGTGCCATGTATATGGTGACCTGTACCGACTATGTACCATTCATTGTACACCCCCCCCAACCCTCAATCTTGTTTTTGTTTTCACTTGATGTGATGTTATTTTATTGATTTATGCTTGTTTCTCTCGTGTGTGCGCGCGTGGGCGTGTATGCGCATTGGTACATATGGGTGGATGGGCATGCACATTGGTGGATGTGGATGTGCATATAGGGATAGGGGTATGTGCGTGCGTGTATACATGTGGCTGGCATGTGTGTGCACAGGTATGTTTGTACCTTCATGTCACGTACGCTAGGGCACACAGTGTGTGTGTGTGTATGCGCGGCAGTGTGTACGTGGATAGGTGCGTGCATTGGTGTGCGTATATTTATCTACAGATATAGAAATATGGGTGTGTGCGGGCATGTGGCTGGTGTGTGTGCATGCACGCATGGCCGTACCTTCACGCATGGCCGTACCTTCATGTTCCCTTCCTCTGGTCTCACCATGGTGAGGCTGGTGTGTGGCGTAGCTTGACGCAATATTACTGACCTGCGCTACTATTTTATTTCTGTATTCTTGTGTTTCAGTTTGTAATAAATTATTATTAAAAAAATAAAAAATATGAATACAACTGGAAATGACAGAGCGCATGTGCGAAGTAAGCTGAATGCTTGCCAGCTTTCTATGGAGTCCCACAAGGCTCACGGCGAGAATGTTTTTATTGCGTTCCCACCGCCTCGCGTGTATGTAAACTTTTGACCACAACTGTATAGGCAATTGAAGAAAATGTAGAGTGTTCCTTGTCACAACTGGGGCCTGGGGAACCAGAGTCAGGTGGTAATGGGTGTATCGTGGACAAAAGAGAGATGGGTATCAGACATGGAAAAGCAAAGAATCTAGTATGCACGAACTGTAGTAGACCGAATGATAAATACCACGGAGGGTGAGTAACAATCTGGCAATGAGTGGTTGGGAAGCCGGGGTATATATACACAGAGGGTTGATGAGTGATGAACAACAGGTGTGCCGATTGCTGCGCCCCTAGGTGATCTGGTGACAGGTACCAGACAGTCGTGCCCACACCTACACACACACACCAACCAGACAGGAGAGGGATGAAACACAGCAAAGGAAAATAGACACTGAGCAACAGAACCGACACGTTTCCCAACCGTGAAATAAATGTGTTTTCTTACATTTATCAACAGGTGCAGGCAGGTGGTACGCACACCAATGTTGATAAATCCCACCATGCTCGTGCACGTTCAGGATCATTTGCATACAGAAACACCCCAATCAACCATATATGGTAACAAAACATTCCTTTAAAAGCCATGTGAATATAGGTTTTTTTCTCCCTGGAATAATGGCACAGAGAGCAAATAAACAATTCTGCAACAGAAATAGAGGCCTAATTGAGTTTTGTATAGCCTGTTGGTGGTTGTTTGCTTTATAATGATCACCGGCTGGAGGTCATAGTTTACCCACCTTTTGAAATGCCCGATCTACATCTCCAATCTCACGCTGGAACGTGCCGGTGTCACGTCTGTGACCGTCTCCTGCCAATTCCCCAGTGTCTCTTGTGTTTCAGCACTCACCTGTCTGTATCTCCCTGTCTGTCTGTGTGTGAGTATTGGGGTGGGCGTGGCTTCCTCCTGTTCCCGGCTCCCTGATCACCTGCCGTCTCATCTACCTACACACCTGCCTTTCATCAAGCTCATCACCTCCAGTGTACATACCACGGCTCTTCACCTCACTCATCGCCAGATCATTGCGTCAACTTCAGTGATAGCTATCGCTTCTCGGTCTCTCAAGTTCTAGTTAATTCATGAAGACCTCCAAATGTGATATTTGTTTCCTTGTGCTACAGGGTCAGCTCTGACATTTGCCGACCTGCCTGCTTGCCTTTCTGTTCCAGTCTTTGTGTTCACCATCTTCCTTCACCTCGGCGACCTTCCAGCCTGCCACGCTCATGCCCTGCTCCGTTTCCACGGACATCACTTCCTCCATTACCCTCCGTCCTCTCCAGCAGAAACCTCTGACATTATTCCCCGTCTCCACCTTCCTAACCCCTGCAATAAATATATCTTCTCTTTACAACCAACTGTTCTGCGTTTGGGTCCCCCCAGTCCCTTAACAGAACGATCTGGCCAGCATGGATCTAGTGGACATGGACAATCACCACCAGGCTCTCGCCAGCCAGGGCGCTCATGTAGGACATCACGTGCAGCTTCTCCAGAACATTGTGGAGACCCTCTAAGGTCTCTCGGCCAGTGTAGGCCGCCTCGAATGCCCTCAGTCTATTCGAGCACCCCTGCTTTTGACCTTTTTCAGCTTCCCTCGCTTTGACTCCTGGAACTTCGGGCAAGGAGCCCATGCAGTTGGAACGGGTCTGGCTTACCCCGGCTGAGTGCCTCCGCAGAGTCCAGACAGGAGCCTGTTTCTACTGTGGCCAACCCGGACACTTATGCGCCACTTGCTCAGGACTTCAGGTGAGCCAAATTAATTCCTCCCTCGTCACAAGGACCAGTATGCAGTATGAGGCAACCCTGGTGTGGCGCCAACAGTCCCTACCATTGTTCGTGCTGGTTTATTCCGGAGCAGAAGGACATTTAGTGGATGCAGGTTTTGGCTGGCATTACAGTTGAGCCGCTCGCTGCTTCCCTGAAGTCAGTTCCCCGAATGGCAGACCACGTACCGCACGAAGCCCCTGGACCTGGTCCTTTCTGGCAACCACCATGAGGACATTCAGTTCTATATAATCTCCTCCCCCCAGGTTCCAGTGGTTCTGAGTCAACCTTGGCTTCACAATCCCCACATTGACTGGTCCTCCAACAAGATTGTGAGCTGGAGCTTACTTAGTCATTCTGCCTGCCTGCAATCTGCTCATTCCCCTCCAGAGGTCACTGTGCCCCCAGGTGTCTCCGAACTTCCGTACCCGTCTTCTGTCCCTTCTGCTTATCATGACCTGGGAGAGGCCTTCAGTAAGCAGCGTGCGCTTTCCCTGCCTCTGCACCGTCTGTATGACTGCGCTATTGACCTGCCCGGGGGTGGCAGTAGCTCAGGAGGTAGAGTTCCCATCCCGCAACTGCAAGGTCGGCGGTTCGAGTCCAGCTCCTCCCGGGAAAATCTGTCGTAGTGTCCTTGAGCAAGACACCTAACCCCAAATTGCTACCGTTGAGCAGGTTGGTACCTTGCATGGCTGCCTCCGCCGACGGTATGACATGTAGGTCGCTTTGGATAAAGGCATCTGCTAAATGCTGTAATGTAATGTGTAAGTCGCTTTGGATAAAAGAGTCTGCTAAATGCTGTAATGTAATGTAATGCTTCCGGGAGCTTCTTTACCATCCTACTGGTTATTCAACTTCTCCCGTAGAGAGAGAGAGAGAGAGAGAGAGAGAGAATGGAGAAGTACCTTCACGACTCCTTAGTCAGACCATCTTCCTCACCCGGCCATCTTCCTCACCTGTGGGCACCGGGTTATCTTTTGTGGCAAAAAAGGACAGTTTCCTGAGCCAATCAGAATCAGAATCAGAATCAGAATCAGAATTGGTTTATTCGCCAAGTAGTTTTCACGTACAAGGAATTTGCTGTGGTTGTTGGTGCACACAGACAACATAAGAACAATAGTATTATGTATATGTATTGACCATTGGGAGTTAAACAATATTACTGTGAAAAACAAGTACCCCCCTCCCATTAACCAATTCCGCCTTCGAGCTTCTTCAGGGAGCCACCATCTTTTCCAAGTTGGACCTAGGAAACGCCTACCACTTGGTGAGGATCAGAGGGGGACAGCGGTGGAAGATGGCTTTCAACGCTCCCCTCAGCCACTTCCGAGTATCTGGCGATGCCGTTTGGGCTTACCAACTCCTCCGCCATTTTCTAGGCCCTGGTCAATGATGTCCTTCATAACCTTCTCAATCTGGATGACATGTTCATCTTTAACAACATGGAGGAGCACGTCATGTCATGCATCTGCCTCCTGTGCTTGGGTCCTACCTGAATACTGTGACAGAACAAACCAGCCACCATGGACCCAGTGGACACGCATATCTTCCACCAGGCTCTCATCAGCCAGGACGATTTCGTGGGGCTTCTTCAGAGTCTGGCGGAGAGCGTTGATGTCCACCAAAGTAGAGGACTGCTGTCCACAGCTCCTCCGAGCACCTCCTTTTCCCCGCTGCCTCTCGCGCTCAGTGAGTCACACCTCTCGGCACTAGAACAGTTTATAGTCAGCCAACGGTGGCTGCTGAAAAGTATGCGTGATGAGCCTGCCCCGACTTCTGTCTCTGATGAGCCTACCCCGGCTTCTGTCTCTGTCCCTGATGAGCCTGCCCCGGCTTATGTCTCCGTCTCTGATGAGCCTGCCCCGGCTTCCTTCTCTGTCCCTGATGAGCCTGCCCCGGCTTCAGTCTCTGTCCCTGATGAGCCTGAGGCCATTCCTGTCTGTTCCATGGTTCCGTCCGGGGGTTTGGACCTGGGAGGTCTTTTGCAGATCCGGGGCCACTTTTCCCTATTCCACCACTGGGCTGTCCCCCCTTCTGCAGGGTTCCCGGGCTGGGAAGCCTTCTGCCCGGTGGCTAAAACAACCCAGGGTGGACAGGACTTGGGTGTGCACAGGAATGGCTTTCATGCGGTTAGTTTGTTGCTCCAACATACAGTAGGTACCAAATCATATAAATCTGGCAAGCGGTATCTACTTACAAGCCACTCTGGGTTTTCAGCAAATAGATCAGTGCGGTGTCTGACGATGCAGTCTCTGGTGTGCCAAATCTTCCAGTAATGCAAGATGAGCCATGTTACATTCATTTCATAGATTTTGACACCAATTTGTCTCCCACGCAATAACATAACACATTTGCACTGTATTACTAAAAACCCATCTCTTCCGACTACACCTAGACCCTACCTGAACTGACCTATCTCCTTCTACTCTTTTCTTCTCCCCCCCCAAAAAAAAGAAA
>OMOT01001372.1:0-10619 GCA_900312575.1 Acanthochaenus luetkenii
TCAGGTGCATCCTTCTCTTTTCCCCTCTTGTCGTCTTCATCTGACTTAACCTGCTTTTCTTGTTCTTGCCATCCTGTCGACCTACAGGAACTCGGTGCGAAGCAACAGCAGTTCGGCCAGTGGAGTCCGGGACAGAATCGGCGATACGGGATCGCTGAGCAGGACCAAAACCACATCGCCCAGCAAGGTGACGGACGTCAGGCAGCTGCTGGAGGAGAAGAGACTCTCCCAGCACAGACAGCCCCCCGTGGTAGCCGGCGCCGGCAAGACAGGTCTGTTAGGTCACACAGAAATGACATCACACCAGGGCTGCATGAGGGCTGACAGGCTCTAAAATCCTCATTATTGTGCTTGTTGTTGTGATGGCAATTACAATCAAGGTTATTAGTGGTAATAAGAACGGTAAAATCACATCATACGTTATGTATATAAATGTATAGTTCTCAGATGATGACGTGTACTGGATACTTCTTCATATCATGTGTAATAAGTTAACAGACTGTTTGCTGGGTGTAGATGTGAGGCAGCGGCTGGGGAAGAGGCGTTATTCTCCTGAGAGACGACGCTCCGCCTCCCCCGTCTCCCCCAGAGACATGCCCCCAACCCGAGAGCCAATCAGTGACGTGCACAGCAGACTGGGCCGCAACTCGAATTCATCCAAAGAGAGAAAGACGGGTATGGGGAAATTAATTATGTGGAGCAGGGTTTCTGTTTGAGACTCATTGATGTCTCTTTCCACTCCAGCAGCGTCTACCTCTCCTTTTCGCTTGTCTTTGTCTCTTTCTCTCCCTCACGTCCTCTCTTCCCATCTTTCTCTCTTTCTTTCTCTGTTTGAAGTGTGTGTCAGTGTTATCTTCCCCAGTGTGCAGTGTAGCAAGAGTCTGTTAATTTGCGTACGTGTCATTTACGTTTTCTTTTTGGTTGAGCGTTTCCAGTATTAGCTTTTGAATGTAATCCCTCTGGCTGCAGGCGGCCTGTGGAGCCGACTTGGCTCTACTGACGACAACGGAGACCGGAGGCCGAGGGGTCGGGCAGCCAGCCTCCTGTCCTCCTCCGCCCCCAGGCTGGGCGGCGATGACGACGGCAGCAGCAAGAAGCGAGGCAAGGAGGAAAAGGAGGTAGAGGAAGAGGACGACTCTGCGCTGCAGAAGGTGTGGGGAGCCATTATCAAACAGAAACAGGAGCAGCTGACCCACAAGATTAAAAAGAGCCACCTGGACAACCTGCCGTCGCTGCAGATCGAGATCAGCCGCGACAGCAGCGACTCTGAATCCTGAGACCGGGTATTTTACTTTATTTCCCTTTTACAATCAATAAATCACCATCATCACCATATATAGTAAATGTACAGGCACAAAACTAAACTTGGGTTAACCCAGTACACTTCTCTGAAGGCCAATGGCGACATGTATGGATTGAATCTGCCAATAGTCAATATTTTGTGCCGATATTCAATATCTATAAATGTGATTGTTTTTATGCCAAAAAGATTCCACGTAATCAGTGTTTCCTCCAGAGGTTTCTTCTTGTCAGGGTGGAAAAGCTTCTGAAACATTTAGACCATCATGGGACACTAAAACTCTCCACTGAAACCAGACTGATGAACTGGTTTCAGTCTGAACCGTGAAGTGAAGAACAATACATCACCACCACATGAATTTGGAGACAATAGTGTAATTACAGTAAACTGACTCTTCTTTTACTTTGAGCCACCGGGTTGGATTTGGAGGGAAATCTGCTGGATTGCTTTACGGCACAAAAGTTTTACTTTGCAAGTAATATAGAACTGTTGTTAATATTGCATGCAGCAGGTTTCATTAAAGGCCGATATGGACAGACTATCACAGCAGTGAAACCCTAGTTCAGACTGACACATGGAGTTTGAACCCCCAACCCTGACAGTGTTGATGCCTTGCTCTACTCATTCAGCTACACAGGAACATTTACAATCCCTTTCACCTTTTCAGCATCTAGCTGTGGCTCAGATGTCACTCGTTCAGCTCTGATCTGTTGGATGTTGTGGGGATTGAACCTGTGACCTTTCCATTACAGAATGCTCTCTCTTGCCACTTCATCACAGTGATGCTTCGTTTGACTGTTTTCCCCCTGCTGTTCTGCTGACACTGAGCAGGGATGTGATCTTCAGTGTTTCTTCCTCAGGTTTTTTGGAGACAAAGGTCAATTTCATTCCCAGCAGAGATCAGTGTTTTCCTGCTCACGTCCCTGAGGAGAGCCAGGTGAAGACGGGAGCTTCTAGTAAACAACAGAGACCCAGAGAAATGATCTCTAGCAAGAGCGACACATCAATGGAAATCAAAACATTATCCCCTGAGAAGAACACACCTTCCGTTTCCACACCGTATTGATTTTTCCCTCCTAAAGCCAAGGCCTCAACTTTAGAACCGATCTGGGAACAGACACAAAAGACTTAGGAAATAGTGCAGCGATGGTCTGGGGTCTTTGTTGGGGGCATTTTCTTTCTTTTTCTGTTTTTAAATCACCAGTTTGTGGACATTACATCTGTTCACATTCACATTAAATGGTATTGGGCTGTTATTGTTCCCTCCCCTCTGACAACTGAGGATGGAGCAGAGAGACTGGTGCCTGTCTGTCTGTCTGTGGACCCATACACTGTATCGTATGTCATATCTCTGTATGAGTGATGTTAAAAGGACCACTGTTTGGTTTGTGGCATTTCTTTTATTTTAATCCAAAGGCTCGGGCCATAGAGGTCTGCAGGGCTGCACTGATAGCAGACTCAACTCCAGTACCAGGCGAGTTGTCCAGGACTGTCGGGGTTTAGATGATGTCGCCATATTGACTCAAAACAGCTCCATTCTAACCACAGACCTGAACAACAAGCAAACGTCTGTTAACTGGAAGAAAAGGAGAGATATTTCAAACAGATTGAAGTCCAACATGGCCGACGCCACTAAAGTCGGCAGATAAGCTCCCCGATCTGTTGTTTCATTATCTTTACAGAACCTGCTGAGTCTTATTCACAACCCGCTCTGTGTTCTGCTGAAACCCTTCAGCCTGCAGAAGTGCTGGTGAGATCATGTGTCCCTCCTCCCCCAAAACAGCTCAACATGTGACAGGTAGTTTAACTGGTACTCGCTAAGTAAAATGCATTATTTAATAAAACTGTGATGGTAGGCACTAACTGATCATTGGATTTGGGAGTCAATATGGCGGCATCAGCAGTGACAGTATGTATATTATCATGTTATTAATTATAATTAATTATATTATTATTAATATTATACGTATGAGAATTTCATCATTCCCTAAATTTGACCTCTACCGCAGGATGATCGTTTTGTGTCCAAACTAAAGGTGTGATTTTATATTAAATAAAACTTGTGGATTCTGTATCAACGGGTGTTTAGTCTCAGCGGGGAGTTGTGGTGTCGGTGCAGCTCTGCTTCACAAGTTGTTGACTGAAGAGTTTCTTTGTGTGGTCAGACTGTTTGTGCCAACAGCCAGTCAGGCTGTCTGTTATTCCAGATCAAACAGCCTGTAAGAAGCACTGATACAGGAGTCACATTATCAGCAGCTCTGTGTTGAGCAGGTCGGCTCGCTGGTGTCACCGCATCCCTGAACTCACTTTACTGAGGCAACACCACAAATAAAGACTCTTCCCTTTTTCTATCTGTTCTGTTCTTTTATTGTGATTGTACTTGAACGGTTTCATTCCAAAATGCTGTATATCTGTTTTTAGAAAAAGAAAGTTTGACTTGATATTCATCAGTTCAGATTATAAGTGATTTCATCCTAAACGGTCTTAAAATATTGAGTACGGTAACCTGAATGTTTTCCAGAATGTGGTGAGTGTCCAGATTTTCATGGAATGAAACACTTTACATCTTGATTTTCATACTGCTCACCCATTTTCACCCAAGTGCTTTACAAGCATTTAAACAAATACAACATTAAAATCCTAGACATGAATTAAAAGGGCCGTAAGTAAGATGCCTTGTGTCACAGACTGGGTTTCAGTCTGTTAAACACCAATGACTCAACCATTACTCGCCCAGCTGCTGAGAATTCCCACAGATTACTAACCCATAGTTACATTACAGCATTTAGCAGACGCTTTTATCCATTGCGACTTGTAATCATACCGTTGGCGGAGGCAGCCATGCACGGCGCCAACCTGCTCAACGGGAGCAATTTGGGGTTGGGTGTCTTGCTCAGGGACACTACGACAGATTTTCCCCTGGAGGAGCTGGACTTGAACCTTCAACCTTGCGGTTGCTGGGCGGGAGCTCTACCTCCTGAACTACTGCCGCCCCATAGTTGACTTCATGGCCCTTTGGAAACAGACTTGCAGAAGAGTAAACTGAGCTTCGACAGAATGTTTTGTTACCTGTAACGTGTACAGAGTGATTTGCAGGGCGTCGCTGAGCAGTTTACCCTCAGCCTGTAGTGCGTTCAAACAGACTTACATTAACACACAGCAGGCTGGTGTCCTCTTACTGGTGTCTATTAATATCCAGGTGGTTTGTGTTGGGCCATACATGGCAGCACTAACCACAGATTACCTGTCAATCAAACAGTGTTGTTTTTTTGTTCAGCCACGGTGGCCGTCACTGCTCGCACTAACTACCCTGTTCTGTTTATTCCAAACAAACCGAAAAGTAGTTACCAGACACCGGGTGTTTAGGACAGGAAATCAGACCGAGGGGAGCAGAACAGGCAGTTATTTAGATATATATGTTAGTTTATTAATTTAACAGTGGATTAGAAGACTGCAAAGTCATTACTATTTTATTAGTAATTCATTAATGACTTAGTTATAACTTTCAACTATTTTAGCAGCCAGATATCTTTTAATGCTGCGCTTTATTGATCTCTGTAGGGAAACAGTCTTTTCTGTTGCCTCCCTCCACATGGAGGTCAGAGGTCAGGGTCTGGAGCTGTCAGGGATTCAGTGTCTTGCTCAAGGACACTTCAGCAGAGGGGGGGTGGGGGTGGTTGAACCCGAGTCTCCCTGTTGACCCAACACACACCCACACAACTGGTAACCTTTACACAGTAAAGAAGACGGAAGGGCGTCTGACCCCTGACCTGTGATGAAGGACTTCACTCATCGCTGCTTGAAAGGAGTCGGCTGAGTCCGGACAGAAACCACATCTGTGATCAATAATTATCATAATACAATAATTCAGGGAAATTGTAATACTGTTTCAGCCCTACATCCTTATTAATAATACATTATTAATCTTTTTACAGCACTTTTCAACATGCATGGCCCTTTTTCTTCCCATTTTCATATACTTCTCATTTGTGATAAATTGCGTAGATATTTAGTATTACCTTACACTATTTCATGCTGCACTTTTTTCAGATTTCTGGTATATTTTCACATTCTACATTCTTCACTCCTTTTTCTTTGCCTCAGTAAACCCATGCAGGAATAAACTTGTATATACTTTCTGTATACACTTCCATTGAACATGTTGTGAACTAGTGTTGACATGATGGGTTACATATGTTAATGCAACTACCATTTATTATATTCGTATTTATATTTTGTGTTTCTTTGCTGTATGATACTCATATTTGCTTCTGCGATACTCAGTGGAGCATTCGAGTTTTATCTTATTTGATATCACTTGGGTGAGAGAGATTGAAAAAACAAAACAAAGCAAATCATCTCAACAAATGCCACACACACTTCATCCATCCATCCATTTTCTATACCCGCTTATTCCTATTCAGGGTCACGGGGGGCTGGAGCCTGTCCCAGCATGCATTGGGCGGAAGGCAGTCACACACTTAATATTAAAAGCAAATGAGCGACACCCTGAAAGGCTTTGGCCTCATGACGGTTTACAGGATCACGTGGTCCTGTTTGTTGGGTAATCACCTTTTGGCAGAGCGTTATGTAAGAGGCTCACTCTGATTGGCTGATTTATCTGGCTGTCATTTTTTTCCCTATGACACTAAACGACGCGTTCGAGAGATCCTGAAACGAGCCAATGGAAGGGCACTGACGTCAGGCTCAAATAAATTATTCTGTGTGACGTCCCGAGTGTCTTAGTTACAGTCGCCATCTTCTCTCGAACGGGGGGGAAAACAACAGGGGAAATAGGCGGCGGCTGAAACTATCTCAAATTGACGTATTTATATCGCGTTAGGGCAGAATTATCTAGCTCAATGTGTTCATGGACTGCCTCGTAATCAATGGTTATGGTATCAATCAGATTGGTTTAGATTTCAACCGATCGCTCAGCTCAAAGATGGACGACGGCGCGGCGAGGGAAGATGCCTGCCGAGAGTATCAGTCCTCGCTGGAAGATTTGACTTTCAACAGCAAGCCTCACATCAACATGCTGACCATTCTGGCCGAGGAAAACCTGCACTTCGCCAAGGATATCGTCGCAATAATTGAAGCACAAATAAGCAAGGTTTTTATGAACATAGAATTTTCAATTTCAGATGCTTTGTGTCGACGTAGCAGCCAACGGTCAAGGTTCTATTAGCTAGTAGCTAAACATGGCGGATAACCGTACACGACATGTCACCTACACTCGTGCTAGCTAACGTTAGCAACACTACTCAGTAGCATGGCGTACTTCTCGAACTCATACCATGTTGTGCATTTATGTGATAACTAGTTGCCACGTTCACACAGCGTAGATATGGAAACTTGCCTCAAACTAGACGAATGCTTTTAAACCATTTTCTTGTAGAAACTCGCCTCGTTGCTTTGGAATCAGCATTAGAGTGGCCTCGGGCTCACTGGAGTGAAAATCCACCCGTAGACTAATTGTGAATGTTACATATGTGATCCTTGGGTTGGCTTGTTAGCACGAACATGTCTCTCCAGGCCTGATAATGTGAGCCGAGAGATCAACCCAGGAACCCCATTGATTTATAAACAGGAGTCTGACTTTGTGGACAAGTTGAATGCGTTTGACGGCCCGGAATCTGCGGCTCTTAACTTAAGGCCCAGTTGGCTGTAGACTCATGGACTGAGCCCTGGAAGTCAGAGTCCCGTTCGTGTGCGTCTGTCACAGCTCAGGTAGAAGTCATGGTGGATTTTTACTTCCATGTTCAGCCCCAGTTCTTACTTCACTTGCCACCACAGAGCCCAGAGTAACCGCAGCTGTCCGCCATTGTATTTCTACATGCATATATACATTCTACATGGTGAGGATATTCATGTGTGTTGAAGCCAGCTCACATCGTTGTTTTCTGACTTGGTTGTTAATAAATGTTGTCGGTTAGATCTATAGAACAGGAAGTTAGACCCGCCCCCCCCCCATACAATTGCATTGCAGTCAGCAGTTTGCCTCAAATACAAATACATCTTTGTGGTCAGTGTTTTGCATTATGACGACTGGCGAAACTATTATTGGTCACTTGAAGCCTGGCCGGATAGACACGTTTTTCTGCCATAATTCATTAGTGAATCTTGAATTTCTGAAATGTCAATGAATGGTTAAAATGTTATAATAAAAAATATGAAATGTGCTTTTTGTCATTTTTTATTTCCCAGTGTAATTTATTGGTATGACTCTGGTTCCATTTCCTGACTGGTGTGATGCACACGGATCAGTTAAACTCATCCGAAGCAGATTTGTTCGGTCTGGTTGCACATACAGCATTCACCCATTTTGGGAAACCTGTTGTCAGTAATGCTGAATCATGTCTGCTGCACTATGTAGTAACATTAGGCCTCGGCTTGCCAGCCTTTAGGGTATAAAGTTTATGTAGTTTGCAGCTTCTTACCTTTTTTGAAAATGCCTAAAAATCACTTGTCATTTCTATTTTGTAACGGGTTAGCATTTTTTTGGTTTATGGTACCATTTTCCAAAAGTGAATAAAACTGCCCAGCAGTGGAGTGGATGGGGTAAAGTACAAAGAGTGGTTTGAAACCCTCTTTGGAGGTAATGTGAAAATATTCCAGATGACCGGAAACTAATATCACTATTTTTTTCCCACCGAACGGATAATTTTTGGACCTTCAAAGCAGCAAGCATAAGTCATTTTATTGTTTTGTTTTTATCTCCCTCTGGTTTGGTGATGGAAATTTCTCCTTGATATCGGGCTTTGTGGACACACAAGAAAGGCTTCCTCTGGACGGAGGAGGATTTTGATTTTTTCAGCAGAGTCCCAGCCTAGTGGGACGCCTCTGGCATGTTTCCTTCACTTGACATTGACCTTTTTTTTGTTTTGACCTGTCCCATTTTATTTCCCTTTTCTTTTTGAGGTGTGGGTGGTGAGGGAGGGGAGTGTTTGATGCTCTTGTTCTGAAATGTTGGTTTAACCCATGTTGTTTTCTAAACTTTTTGAGTTTTCTATTGCTCCAGGCCCCACCTTCCGAGAAGCTTCCAGTTTTGTACTTAGTGGATTCCATAGTGAAGAATGTTGGAGGAGAGTACCTTGCAGTGTTTGCTAAAAACCTAGTCACTTCATTTATATGTGTCTTTGAAAAGGTACACACTGTTTTCTCTTTGTTGCCATTTAGCATTGTTTAAGATTAAGCACTAAGAAACCTAGCAGGCCTCTTTACTTCCATAGGTTGTTGCTTGCTTTTTATGCATAGTCTCTTGCATTCTGCCCTCATGTATTTAATGCCATTATGCATTTTTACTAATAAAGCGGTGGGTGGATGGGTTGTATGCATTGCTTTAGCAGTTTTACAAATGCACTGAATATTATATGCTTAAGTCATTCCACTTGTTCAAATGTGTTTTGCTGTATTTTCTACATTGACCAATTTAGAGGGACATGTTGGACTTAGTACTAACATGTTTCAAGTAAAAGTTGTAGTGCTGCATTAAACATGTTAGTTCTGCTGAAGGTTTGTGTTGGTAGCTGTGGACCAAGTCATGTCCTCTGTTTGTAGGTGGATGAAAACATTAGAAAGAGTCTGTTCAAGTTGCGCTCCACGTGGGATGATGTTTTCCCACTGAAGAAACTGTATGCTCTGGATGTTCGGGTGAACTCTCAGGACCCGGCCTGGCCCATCAAGCTGCTGCCGCCTACCGTCAACGCCAGCATTCATGTCAACCCTAAGTTTTTAAAACAGGTGTGTATATGCTACTGTAAAGAAAAGCTGAATTAAATCTGCTTTTTTTATTTTATTTTGTTATAAATGTATCAAACAGGAATAAAGCTGTCTTATTAGATTCAGAGCTCTACTTTGTTATGACATAAGTCAGAACTTTTTGTGCCGTAAACACTTAACTGCCATGAAGTTAATTAATTAAACTTGATGAATTTACTTAATTTGACTGTTCAAATCTTAAAGGAATTTGGGACTTAAGTGTTGCAGATCATTGTATCTGAAGTTTTGCTCCACATACCTTTGAGACATAGAGACGCATCTTGAAAGGAAGTTCGGCAGACCAGAATGTCAACATAAAAGGCACATTTATGTGCGTTGATAGTCCAGTTTCGTATTTTTTTTAAGGATTTGGTTCAACAAACGGACCTTAAAATCATTGCCGTCTTTTCTGTCATTTTACCGTGACCAAGACAAACTATCCCTGCACCTAACTACTTGTTTCCCCTCAAGTCTCCTATACTTTGTTCTGACCCTGACTTTCCCCCACATTTCCCCTCTACTCTCATGGCTCTGACTTGTACCCTCCAACCCATGTGTATTTCCAGTCTGAGGAGGTGTCCTCTCCGCGGGCCATCACCCCCCAGCTGGCGGCCACACCGCCCAAACCGGTCCCAGCCATCAGCGAAGCCAGCCTGACCCAGGAGCAGCTGATCCGGCAGCAGCTGCTGGCCAAGCAGAAGCAGCTTCTAGAGCTGCAGCAGAAGAAGATCGAGCTGGAGCTGGAGCAGACCAAAGCTCAGCTGGTAGGAGAAACCTATAGCCCTTCAGAAAAACACAGCAGTTCAGCTTCAAAATCATTTGTTCAAAGATATTTTTTTTTTTTAAATATAGACAGCCACACATATAACTTGCTTCTAATAATCTAACTCTGTTATTCTTCTTAACCTGACACTGTTCAATTAATCTGGCATTTTCATAGTTTTTCTTTTCAGCTTTTATTTATTGTCTGCAGAGTACTTTGTAGCTCTATTTTAAGAGGTGCAATCCAAATTGTTATCTTAGTCTAGTTCCATACTCGTACCTAATATATTATGGGGTTCATAAATGTTGACTTATTTATCTGTTGCTCTTACAGTAGCGAGAACAAGCTAGACGCTAAAATTCTGAATCATAAGTTGAAGTTTTCTTTGTGTGTTTGGTTAAGAAATAGTTTTCTGTCATCTTCAAGGTGGGTGGGTTTGTGTTAACACCAACCCCAGCTCCAGTCTGCGCTCCAGTGATCCCCACCACAGTGCCAAAGGCAGCCAGCCAGCCTGTCCCTGTCATTCGACCCTGGATCCCTCCTCAGACCGAGACCAAGCCGTCCACCAGAGACCCCCGCCTCAACCGCACCGGCCCCCCTGCGGCCCCCCAGCCCAAAGACCACCCCACCGGTAAAAAAGACGGCCTCAGTATGGGAGGCCCTGTTCACACACCGGAGAAACGACTGCCAGAGAAATCCAGCAGGCTGGACAAGACTAGGACCTTAAAAAAAGAAGGTCTGGAGGAGAAACCCAAATCAAAATCCCCGTCGCCGATGCTGATGCCTAAAGGCGGT
>OMOT01001407.1:0-11186 GCA_900312575.1 Acanthochaenus luetkenii
GGCTGCAGGAGGCGGCCAACTACTCCAGCACACAGAGCTGCGACAGCGACAGCACCAGTCACCATGACGACCAGCTGGACTCGCTGGAGTCGGCGCTATGAGACCAGGAGACACCAGGAGACCCTGGAACCTTGGCACCCTGGAACACTGGAACCATGGAACTTCGGAACCTTGGAATCCTGGATCACCGGAACTTTGGAAACTTGGAACCCTGGAACCTCGGTTGCTACCAGACACCCCCAACAACACACAGATATATGATGAGATATACAATATAAGAAGAGTTTTATTATAAGAAATAGCTTATCCTCCATTTGGAAAAATAGTTCACCTGCTTTTACAAAATGATTCATAGCACAAGATACTAATTATTGGACTTTTTCGAGGATCGTAGCCAACTTAAGTCCTCGGTGAACAAAATGATTAACACTCATACAGATCAGATCCCCGATACTTCAGAGATATCAAATGGTGAGCTTAACCTACTGATATTTTTCAAAATGGATGTGTAACATTTTCTAATAGAACTCTTCATATATGTCCGTTAAGAGACAAGAATTGAGGCACAGTTCCCTCCATCGTTGTCAAGGACTTCCATTATCTTCAGATGTTTACAGTGAGGGCAGCTTCTGTTCATTTCTCCTTGTTTACAGAGGTGCTTCTCACACAGACACGCATACATACACACGGCCAGCAGAGCGGAGTAGTGAGTAAGGAGACTGTCCTTTACCCAGAAGGCCCGGGTTCAAGCATCCGCCCTGCTGAAGTGTCTTTGAGACACCTACCAGCTCCAGGGCTGCTGTTCTGTAGCTGAGCCTGACCTCTAACCTCCCTGTGGAGGTGGGCAAGGGAAAAGAGAACAGGGTGCTTTCAGGTGACGTAACGCACCCTCTGGCGGCCATATTGGAGGTCCTCCGCTCTTGGACAACAGTGGCTGTGCACAGCTGATTGCATTTCTCCGTCTCAACAGAATTTAATAGACGTGGTTAATTTCTGTGCTGTTTTTCACTGAACTGATCATTTTGCAACTGATACATCTGAAAGGTTTTGTGTTTAGATCATCTCAATTCGTTAGCTAGCAGCTAACCATCACTCTCTTACGTATCCAGTTGAAGCAAACGTTACCGCTAGTCGTGGCTAGTAGTCGCATGTTAACATCAACATCGGTTGCTTTGCTAAATTAGCCTGCTGGCTAGTTAGCTAGCTAACAAACAAAGTAACAAAAACAGCTGTTTGTTCAGGTTACTGTTTTTAGGGCTAAAGACAGTTTACCACACCACCACCTTTTCAGGTGTCTCTCTACCCAGTAGTTATATATTCAGCCATTATTCTCCACTGGACCTCCATTATGGCGCCAGATGTGGTTGCTAGGAGATTTGTGACATAACTGCAAAGCGTTTTCTGCCCTATAGGGATCGATAACGTATTACATCATCTTTACACACACACACACACACACACACGCACACACCAGAAACGCATCCTTCTTGCCCTCAACTCGGTCCTCAGTTGAGCCACATGGTGCTGGTCTCCTGCCCCAAACCTCCTCAGTGTCAGGCACTGCCAAGCCGGTCGCTGCCCTGCATGTCAACAAGCACAACGAAAGCGCATTGTCATCCAGCCACACCGCTACTGTGAAGTGAAATGGACAAGTGCCAATGTTCCTGTTTGATATACTGCCAAACGTGCACATACACACACACACACACACACACAGGTGTGTCCATCACAACACAGAGCTGACCAAGATTGCAAACTTATATTCAGTTGATTTCCACCCTCCTCAGCCTGTTGTCACTGTCGTCACAAATACCAATTGCAAATCATTATTTTTGTGTTTGTTTTAACCTGCTTGGAGTGCCAGTTGGGTGGAGTTTGCCGTATCAGGAAGATTCAGACACGTGAATCACTGGAAAGTATAGTAAACTGACTTCACATGTTGTCCTGAGATTTTCATTTCAGGCACCTCACCCCAAAGATTTATGTTATTGGATATGACCGAAAAGTCAGGCCTTCATAACTGCTCATAATAGGCCTATTATGAGCAGTGGAGGGCGTGAAACACGTGATCAAAGTAGTCATTCTTCTACATTATACCAAGTTTTAGTGGAGGAAATAATAGTAATAGTGAATTGAATAATGACTTAAAGTATCTTTCATTGAGCTGCGGGCCTTATAGGGCCCTTTCAAGGACCCCCAAGGGACCCCAGACCCCACTTTGGGAACCACAGGTCTTAACTTTCCTGTACACGTTGTATAATCCCATGTGGCAAACCGCACCCATCCGGCTCCTAAGTAAGCATCGTAAATAACTCGTTCAATCCAAGAGCTGAAGAAGGGACCAATGATATTGGTGCTCTTCACTGCCTTAAATGTGCAAAGGTTTGGGAGGCATCCTCACCTCCCATTGGCTATAGTGAGAAGATGTGTTGTTAAATGATGATGGTGATGATGATGACGATGATCTGCTTCCTGCTACGTACCGAGTGCGTATTCCTTCAAGTACGCTACACGGGACTTCTCAATACTGCTTGTAGTCGGTGTCCTTTTTCCTCCAAACCGCTCGTTCTTGTTTCGGACAGTGCGAGTACACGAGCGTACAGAGTTCACGCTGTATTTGAATTTGAAACTGACCAATATTGTACAAACATTTAAAAAGGGGTGGGGGATCTTTTTTTAGTTGTGGTTTTGTGTTTCACCCAGTTGAGCTGGGCTCACTTGAAATGACCGGAGCACAACCCAAACCCTTTGGGGTTCCCTGGGCCGAGGACCATGTTTCGGGCTTCTTAAGGGTCGCGCATTGAGAAGAGACCTTTACTTTGACGCATTGGACGGAAGCCATTTTGAATTTTGACTGTCCTCTCTTTGTTTAATGAGCGGGTTGGTTTTGCACACTTGAGGTTGGGGTGGGTTGTAAATAGTTACGTGTTGCACAGTGAATCAAAGGTGCGTTCTGCCCTGTTGGTGTTACATTCTGCTTAAACCCGCTGAGGAAATCATTGTACTTTGAAAAAAGAAAAGAAATGCAAAATGTCGACGCGCTGTCGGAAACAGGTGTTCGTCTTGTGATGATTGGATGTTTTGCCTATACGGTGTACCGTGTGAAACTCTGCTGTTACACTCGGTATGGCAACGTTTCCACTAAATCACTGGCCGAGAACGACAAGAAGGAACTTTTCCAGTTTCTCCTCATCCAACCATAAAACTCTCTCCTCTCCGTCTTCTAGGAATGCCTATCCCTTAGAGGCGCTAAGTTTACCGCCACGTTAGGCTCCAGGGCTGTCCGAGGCACGGGAGCTGACCTGACACCGTACTGTATACATTTAACAACCTACTGTGGTGCTACTGGTCAAGCAAAACCCACCAGAGTCCAAGAAGTCAGTCGATGACGTTGTCACAACCTCAGGACAATCCTATACTGTACAATCCTACCTGTGTTCAGCTTCACACGTGTCTCTGCAGCCCAGCCTTATGTTTGAGAGGGTGCGCGGTTGCATGCCATGGGGACGGTAACCGTGGCAACGGGGTGGCCCTTGCCTAGTTGGTACCCGTGTTTCAAATCGGGACTTTGATCGCACACAACTCAGAATGCAGAACGCACGCCGTTATACTCCAGCTATACTCCTGTCGTAGGCCATCAGTTCCCAAGCTACCAAACTTTGACACCGTAACAGTGTGTGCCATTGTGTTGACGATCAACCGCTATATTTTCCCACTTACACTCGCAGTTACATCTCAGTTGGAACCATAGCATTTACTCCGGTTTGAGAGAACTTTTTCTTTTTTTGGGGGGGGTGAAACATTTGTCTTTAAATGTTTTATATTTTGTACATTTGTATGTAACATATCATGTAAATAGACAGAGACAGTGATTTAACTCATCTGGAGGATTTTGTAGTCTTTGTAAAGCCCTAATAAATGGTATTTGGTGTCACACAAGCTCTTTGGTCTGCGTTCATTTGGATTGTTTCTGTGTGGCCTGCGGTCACCTGAAGGACGGATGGGTTTCGGAGGGTAAACTCACCAATACTCTGTTAATTAGCTACCTTTTTATTTGGGGAATAAGGTTTACCCACCGTTTCAGGCTAACATCAATATGTATGACATAAATGCATAGTAAACCACATAGTAAACAGCATCGAGCTGATGCAAGCTATACGAAATAGGGTTTATTAAGGAGGGGAAACGCACAAATTAATGGTTTTCTGAAGATATCATCGATTTATGTTTATACTGGTTTGCATCATGATGGCCACCAACAGGAGACCATAGTTCACCCAACGGTTTACTTCCTAATGATCTTGTAGACTGCCAGAGCCCAGAGGGAACGTGGCATTTGGTGATGCCTTTCTGCCATCCAGTGTTTCAATACAGATGAATCTGAGAAAGGTAACAGTTCTCTCCATAAACAGTCTTGGTTTTGAACATTATTTATAAAAATGAGATATAAGGCAAAATACAAAGGCAACAGGGTAGTAATTTCACATTTCAATAAATATGTAAATTTGCGGAAACCATACATGTTTATTTTTCAGTCTACTTCATTAGCTTCGTTAATTTGTGTGTGTGGGGGGGGGGCTTTTACTTTGAAGGAGAACAATTACCGTTTGTGCACCGAAGTGTTCTTCCGGAAACAGCCGGCAGCAGACGAAGATGGGAGCAGCCGTCACTCCTGTGACGGGAGCAGAAACCCTTAAACCCGGAGGGACCCTGGTTTTACCGCAGCACTCCTACTGGTTTGACCTTTGGGTGTTCGTGGGCTTTAACGTTGCGTTTTTACTCATCATGTATTTCTTAGTCCCTTAAAAAGGTAAGTGGACAAGTTCCGAGCTAACTAGCTAGCATGTGCCAGGCTCGCTAACGTCACGTAACGTTATAACTCGAGAGAGGGCGGCTACGGAAGTTCAGAGAGCCTTGCTAACTGAATGGAAAGAGATGGGGAATATAACGTCTTTCATTCTTATTCATTCATTAACATGTTAACCACTAACGTTAACTAATCGTGTCGGAATTAGTTGACAAGTTTCATGGTTTCGCAGACTTTCTGTGGGAGTCATGCAAGTCAAAAGAACGCACCCTAGTGGTGAAATATGGTAGTACTCCGCTGGAAGCCAGTGCACGCATTGAGCTTTAAAACCTCGTTTTCCGACACTGAGCATCATATTGTGTTCTGTGCCTTGGGAGACTGGTGAGCATCAGATGTACAGGACTGACGAGACTGGTTAGCATCAGATGTACAGGACTGACGAGACTGGTTAGCATCAGATGTACAGGACTGACGGGACTGGTTAGCATCAGATGTACAGGACTGACGAGACTGGTTAGCATCAGATGTACAGGACTGACGGGACTGGTTAGCATCAGATGTACAGGACTGACGGGACTGGTTAGCATCAGATGTACAGGACTGACGAGACTGGTTAGCATCAGATGTACAGGACTGACGGGACTGGTTAGCATCAGATGTACAGGACTGACGGGACTGGTTAGCATCAGATGTACAGGACTGACGAGACTGGTTAGCATCAGATGTACAGGACTGACGGGACTGGTTAGCATCAGATGTACAGGACTGACGGGACTGGTTAGCATCAGATGTACAGGACTGACGAGACTGGTTAGCATCAGATGTACAGGACTGACGGGACTGGTTAGCATCAGATGTACAGGACTGACGAGACTGGTTAGCATCAGATGTACAGGACTGACGAGACTGGTTAGCATCAGATGTACAGGACTGACGGGACTGGTTAGCATCAGATGTACAGGACTGACGAGACTGGTTAGCCTCAGATGTACAGGACTGACGGGACTGGTTAGCATCAGATGTACAGGACTGACGGGACTGGTTAGCATCAAATGTGCAGGACTGACGCTGGGTTATTTCAGAGCTTTTCCAAAAAAAAACCTGGAAAATATATTTGATCATCTCCAGGCCTTGAGAAGTTGAGTGGGAAAATCTGATCGGCATGACTGCATGTATACTTTTGGTTTGCTTGAGTTGTCTCAGCTCTGAATAATGTCCGGTCGTGGCACCTCTTTTGTTGCTGCTCGTAATGTTGTTGATCTAGGAATCCGTCCTATCGGCAGTGTGGATAAAGGCATCAGTATCTTAAGTGTAATTGTTTTTGTCGTAGGTGCGTCACCTGGACTTTGAAGCCTGAAGTGCTGCCCCTGCCCTGAGAGATGTCTACCCTGCTGCTGCGTTATTGGATCTAAAGTTACAAGTTCCCAAGACTCAAGAGGATGTGATTTCAAGATTTATACACTGGGCCTCCTACTTCCTTATCTGAGATTTGAACCACAGTGCTTCTTCCCATGGTAACCTTTTGCCATTTGCTGTGGGATGTCATACGGCATGGATGGAATCACTTTGTGACTACATTTCCATCCAAGTGTAATATTGAAAAGTGGCGATGGTATCGTCATGGTTCCTAAAAGGCAGCTGCTTTGAAGTGTGATCACTGTAAATGTAAAACACTAGAGCAAATCTGCTTAGTGTTACTGTTAACAAAGTTTGATTGGAAGGCATTCTGTCCTCAGGTTTGCTTCATGCCACCAGTTTGCCTATTAATCTAATCAACAACAAAGCTGTGGAGAGAAGAGAGCAGTTGTGCTTCTGGTGCGCTGCGTCCTTATGAGACGTCTGATGGTCCAGTGTGAGGAAAGACACCAGAGGAAAGGGAAAGGGATTTGACTCCCATCCCAAGCAAGGAAGACTGTGACTGAGAATCTGATTCAACACACTGATGTCTTGAAGGTTTGCACATGGAAGATACCACAAATAAAGTCTTTCACCTAACTACTAAATGGTTACCAGTTGCTTATTGAGTGGCACTTTGCTAGTATTTGTAATATTTACACATCTCTAAACTCTGATGGTACACTCAGAGGTGGAATATAAGGATTTGTCTGCCATCTCTGTACCTTCTGCAGCTCTCATTTCAACGTTGGTTAGTGGGGACAATTATGCATCAGCCAGAACTAAAGATTACTAGCCTGGGGCTTGTGATGTTCCTAATATTGTACAAAACTACAAACTAATGACATTTGTCTACCTTTAGTTTGCCCAAGGTTTAGAGCAGAAGAATAATGTTGTGGTCACCAAACCTTCATTGTGTTTTATAGTTCAGTATGAACCCTGAAGAGAAGTCAGTGTAATATTCCATCAGGGGTTTATAGTGTTCCTGTGGTACTGAATACGTTGTTGCTGTCCAATGTGTATGTGTCCTTAAAGACAGAATTACCAAAGCTCTTTTTTGGCTTACTGAAAATACATGACAAGTCAAACTCTGCCACTATGAATTAAGAGACTTTTATTTTTCCATTTGTACAGAATTTTACAACACTTTTTAGTTCATACATTATATATCAGTACTGTAGTTCTCAGTGTATTTGCTTTGGACCAGGACCAGTGTAATATCTAGACTGAACTGTAGGTGGCAGCAATACTCCAGAAGAGGTGTAGCACTCCAGCGCTATCAGAAAATGTTTATTTTGGACTTATGGAAGCATTTATAGTGGAAAATGTTTATCTATCAAATAATACAAAAGATTTATTTTCAGCTACGGAAGGCCTCCGAACTGAGGTGTTGTTTTTATTATATCTAAAATCTCAGTGGGTGAAATATCTTTTGTATTCAATACTATACTATATACAGAGTCACGTGTTAACAGTGTTGGGTGGCGTTATTACGTTTCAATAATATATCATTTCCATAACTGCTTTTATTTTGAAAACAGCCTACCAGTGTCGTTTCCGCTCAAACGGCTTGGCACCTTTCTTCTTAGCTAGCTGAGTTCAATGACTTCCAGGAGTCGCGTTGTATCGTCGGGACGATGGAGGCGACCGTCACGGGAAGCGCAGGTCCGTTCAACTGGAACACGTACCGACGTCGTTACGCAGCTAACGTTAGCTTCCTCGCTCGGGGTCGTTAGCTAGCTGCCTGTCCCCAGCTAACAGCGCGGCTTGTAGCTAGCAAGTGTAAACACTGCGCTAAACTTGGGACTAAGTTACATTAGCAGTAGCAGTAAGAGCTTCGACTCGTCTTGGAACCACTTCCTCCCTGTGCATTATTCTGGTTATGTAACAACACTGTGGGTTATGAGTCATTAGTTTCTTTAGCCGGGTGGTGTCACGTGTTGTTCATTGGCACAGACGCAAATTAGGTTGAAACGGGTCAAATAAAAGGTGTAAAAACGAAGAGCAAGGTGTAGAAGAAGCCCAGAAACATCTCTGGTGAGAGGTGTTGTGTTCCCTGGTGACGCTGTTCTGGCAAGGTGTTGCTTTCATGCTGGCAGTTGCCACCGTGCAACTAAATAAGTCAGTCTACCTTTCCAACGTGACAATATGGAGTCAGCACAAAAGCTCTCTGCCGTACTGGCTGTGTAAGTTCCATGTTCCTATGCATCGGAAAGGAAACCTCAGTTCTGGCGGTTCTCTTTTTCTCTTTCCGGTGGGGAAGAACATCCTGTCGAACCCCAGTCACTTGAACTTCCTGTTGAGCCCTCTGGCGGTGTGGTGACCCGAGGCCCTGATAACAACGTGCTCACCTCTCGCACCTCATCTCTTTCCTCTTAACATCCACGCCAGGTTTCTACTTCGGTCCTCGCCCCCAAAAATATCACAAGGAATCATCATATCTCGTGTGAATGTGGCCAACGTGCGGAGGTCGGAGTCGGGTTCTATGTGTGTTAACATGAAACTACATGGTGTCATATGTCACTCTTTCCCATACAAAGAGAGAAAGCGCTGCATGGATCCACTGGCGTGTGTTTCAAGAAGACGCTTGTCACGTCAGACAGACGGACACACGTCATGACCCTGTCCGCCCATGTCTGTGTCACCGTACAGATATATTCCTGCCGCTGTCGTCGCTACGCCTGCTGATACCTCCGCTGCGACTGGTCTCCGCGGCGATGTGGCTGGTGGCTCAGCGGAGAGACGTGGTGGATTACGAAAAGCTCGACGGGTTTGTGACGCTGGTGACGGCGTCGGTCCCAGACCTGCTCAAGCCCAAGGAGCGAGCCAAACTGCTCCTTCGTCTGCGGGCAAAAGTAAGTCGGATGGTTATGGGTCAAATCTTAAGCGCTGTAAATAATGTAATAACAATACTAGTGTGATACTGAATTGATCCCTGTAGGGATGTCCTCTCTCCGCCTGCCCTCCTCCTCAGACAGGGTCAGATACAGAGCAGCGTGTCTTGCTCAAAGACACTTCAGCAGGGTGGCTGCTTGCCGAGTCAGGGGGGGGGGGTCAAACCCCTTTCCTCCTATTGAAGCTCAAAACACGACCCAGCCGCCCAAATATGGCGTATGTGCACCTTTCTCAAAATCAGTCCTCACCAGGCACGTTGTCTCTTGTTTCAGATTATTCTTGAGTTGTGCGCCGTCGAGCAAACGGCCAACATCGTGTGTGTGCAGCCTCACCTAGAACGAATCCGCCCGCCAGGATACACGGGGGTAAGTGAGAGCTGCCTTGAATCAGTGTCTCTTGATTAGCATTAGCCTGTCTGTTATTTTTGTATTGTCCCTCATGCACAAGTAGTTGGACTTCTTGGCCAAACGAGATAGAGCAACGGTCCCTACAATTGACTATTCTTCAACGTATTGGTGTTAACGGGACAGGTAGTGAAACCAACCACCCAATTGGGGTTATTATCTCCAGTGTACAGCAGTTTACAGCGGGAACATCCATCAGGTTGTTGTCACGCAAGAATCGAGCACAATACAATTTGATCGTGGACATTTGGAAAGGGGTCATGGAGAAGTCATGGGAGTGTCATCAGTGAGAAGGTGTGGGAACCCTGTACAGTGTGTTGGGATGGTCTCTGTAATGGTCCTGTTTCCAGAGTGGGGATGCAGAGGTGGACGCAGAGGAGGCCATTTTCCTGGAGCTCGTCCAGACGCTGCTGAAAGACCCTGCGGAAAGGGAACATTTTTACCAGGCAAGGAAGCTGCACATCTCAGCATTCTGCTTTTACACGAAGGCTATATAAACATGATTATGTTTTACTGCTGCAGGGTGGCGCTACTTAAAAGGATAGTCCCGATGACTCCCAGCATGCACCTGGCTGTTTGATCTATCACTGTCCTTTTTCTGTTTGGCTCATGAATTAACCATTTTTGAGGTTTATTTTAAAACCAAGCATCTTCATCTCCAAAGTCTTTTTCCTATTACAGTTACATGTTTTGAATAACTATTCCGTTACCTTTCTCCCCCACAGGAGGTTTTTCCAACAGAATATGGCCTCAGCTACGACACAGACATGCAGCTTCTCATTTGGGAGTTCCTTTCCAAACTGGAGAAACTCCTGCCAGTACCAGACCTTGGTCAGGTAAGACATCACGTCACAACTCACTGTTGTCGTCAGCTGCACAAGCAGCAGCTACTTGGATGCATCCCGTATCGGTCTGCTTTGAACTACGTATTAAATGTTTGAAACACATTTTCAATAATTCATTTCAGGGGTTGTTGAGTGCAGTATTGTTCAGCGGCGTAATGGGCTATATTTAAAAGGGTTAGGGTTTACGTTGATTACCATTATTTGAATTATTAACAATAATATTAGTAGTAGTAGTAGTGTGGAATAGGCAATATTTCATAGCATTTATGTTGATTGCTGTTATTATTAGTAGTAGTAGTAGTGATCGTGCTATGTGTACGATTGTATGCATTTAGCTTTGTTTTATGATTTGATGTTTAAATCCCACAGGTCAAATAAGCTTTGTTTAGTCTGACGTGTTCATCTTGGCCCAGAATTAAAAGCACTTCATTGTGGCTGTATTTGTTTGTCCACGAACAGACTGTGTTGTGGCTCAGTTCTGCCCCCTCTGTGCTGGAGGACTGCTTGCAGACGCTCTCCAATCCCGACGACCTGAGGTCTCTCCTGCAACACCACGAAAGCCTCGAGGATCGTGGCACACAAAGTAAACAAGATGCATTAGTTACGTATTCCATTTCAAGGTGTGGAAAAGCAATTATCCGTCTTGGTGACAAACGTAGAAATGGCTGCTCACGACTTGTCTTTTTTATATAGGTAACACTGTGGAGATGTCTTCCCAGGTCTTTGCCTGCTCCCAGTGTCCGTTCTTTCACATGCAGGAGTCCTACCTGCTGCAGCACATCGAACACAGTCACCCCGAGGAGTACAACAAGCTCCAGAGGGTTGTGGAGGCTGCTGGGG
>OMOT01001409.1:17171-41052 GCA_900312575.1 Acanthochaenus luetkenii
GAAGTCGTTTTAGTGGGCCTTGTGCCCAAACCTATACCCTCCCCCAATAGAGGTACCTGAATGCGGGTACGGGCATTCCTTCTTCCTCTGGGACAGAAAGCAGCAGAGCAAGGAGGAGCAAAGGAAGGGAGGCAGAGAACCACAAAGTTAGAAAAGCTCAGATGACAAACCCCTCTGGAAGTTAGAGAAGGCTAGGCACAGGGACTGGCGATGGGACAGCTAGGGATGCAGTAAGGGTTTGGTGCAGTGAGCGAGTGACAAAGCAGACCCACCGCTGTCTCCCGTCTCTCAGTCATACAAAGAGTGACTGGAAGAATAAAGCCACAGATGGTAAATTGTTCTGCTGGGGAATAAAGAGACAGCTGACTGCCACTATGTCTGCCCCAGCAGAACCATGGAAGGGAGGAGGAGGATTAGAGGTTAATCAGAGACGTTATATCACGGGCAGCCGGAAGAGGGAGGAACTGAAGGCGAGAGTGAGGAAGAGAGAATGAGAGGGAAGGCTCTAGTTGCCTTCCCCTCCAGCTCCACAGGGGCTGCTCAGTCATACACCACCACCAGAGGGTACCTTGATGAAGGCCTCCATATTGCCGTTAAACAGCTTATGGTTATACACGGAGCGTGGCCTAGGCTTCCGCATTTTCTGTGGTTTAGGGGGGAGAGTGGGGGGCCTGGGAAATGATGGACAAGGGGAACAAAAACACCACATTCTGTGAAACAGTAGAACCGAACATGGAGGTTCAAATGCAGGTATGAAAAAAAAAAGAGTCTCCTCCGTTTAGGTAAAGGAATCGTGTGTGGGATGGAAAAAGTGAGTGATCTTTATTTAAATGTTGAGAATAAACCATAGGGAGATGTTTTATTACGCAGGTCTTTTGTTATTAAAACCTGTCTGCCCTCTAATCAACCCCTGACTAGTACTGAGGGCTAATGAAAACCTTTCGTTGACTTATTGAAAACACAGCACAGGTAAATGACTCTGACGCATTGCCTGCACGAGAACATTACTCACAAGGCTAATCAAATCAAGCCCACCTGCTGATAGTTCATGTTGTCCTTTAAGTGCAAGTTACAGTGTGAGAGACGCCAACGGTCTGCACTGAATGGATGACCCAAAGCTAACAAACAGTGCTGCAGCGCATTTAGATTCTGCCGGAAAATGATGTGTTTCCTGTATCATTCTATAACCATAGACACATAGTCATAATGTTTTCCTCCGCACTATAAGCACACACAAACACATGAATGCACGCACGTATGCACAGTCTCTCACACACACACACACACACACATACGCATGCACAACTTTTGTTTGACAAGATGCAGCTCAAATGTTTTTTAATATCTATGACATCGCATTCTGAAAGAAGACACAATAACAATATATGTGCGAGAATACGTATATATATTATTTTTGGAAAAGACAACAGTAATAGCAAAACCATGCACAATTCAGAGATACCACTTTTATACATATTTGGAACTACATATGATATTGAGCAGTGCATCCATTTGGACATTAATAGGAAACACTGTCTTGACTACTGTAGTCATTGACTACAGTACTTATTATAAGGATATAGTAATATAGTCAAATATATAATTTTCTGTTTGTGTGAATTGGAATGGTTTTGAATTCTTCATGAAATAATTATTGATTCTAGTCATTTGAAATGACGGGAATAAGCAGGTGCTTCATGGGCGAAAGGCAGGGATCAGAAATAGCTCACTTATCACAGGAGATCTTACCTTGTAGTTCCACACTCAGCCCTTTCCCCTGTGGAAAAAAAGCACAAGAGGGAAATATATTAAGTGTATTTATAGTACACATTATTCAAATTAGTCCTGCTCCAGTGTCCAACCCCACTGAATGGTTTAATGAGAGACAACATGGCTATTGAGAAAGAGATGAATGGGGAAGTACTAATACCGTTCGTGGGACAAAGCTATTGAGCAGTCGTTGCATAAACCTCAGGGGACCTAGAGGACCCTATGGGGCATAGGCCTTCTCTCGGAGCAAAGAAAGGGGGTTTGGGGTGAAGCAGAAGGATGGGGGCTACTGTGTGTGTATGAGGGGGAGGGGGGGTAATCTAACACTGGTGACACTGTGTGATGTCTGTGCCGGCTCACTGAGCCTTTTGTCACAATGTGAACAACACATGTGCGTATACAAACGACTGAGCATTTATGATGAAAATACATCATACAAAGTTACCATCAAACTCAGCTATACTGAATTTGGTAATTGGAGAATGTGTTTGTTGAAGCACTTCCTTTTCTGCTTATGATATCCTGCAGATGTTGCCCTCATATAGAGTACAACAGCTCTGCTTTCAACAACAACATCATAAATGAAGTCAATTCAACGACAACTGAGCATGGCTTTATGAACTGGGACTGAGAGGACGTCTTTGTCTAGTAGTGACCATCGACTGGACGGGAGCCATTGTACAAAACAACAATGGCACAACAGCGTTCCAACATTGTTGTTTCTTTACTCCAGCTAACAATGGACAGAGAGCCAACGCTAGCCAATTTCTCTACACATCAATTTGATGATGGGAACGGGTCTCTGGAGCATTCATGTGAAGAAAAAACATCACATCATTCCACTGAGTGATAGCCCTGTCGCCAATGAACCTCTGGCCAGTGAACCCCCAAATTACATTGAGTTTCTCAAGCATGAGTGAAAACACAGTCTATGTTGATTTTGCCTTAATTTCAAATCCAAAAATGACAAACGGCCCTAAAGATAGAATAGGTATCTATTCTACAATCATAATATGTACAAATCTGATTCATTGAACAAGAGAATTGGTGAGTCAAACAAGGGGTATCCCAGGTTGGACAACATCCTAGCACCATGTTGACTGTAATTTTATTCATCTATACAGCAAGATGAGCTTTGAACACCATTTGGCACCTGGTCTATCTCATCTTGTTCCCTCTCTCATGGTCACACACACGCACACACACACTCACGCAAATACACAGACTCACTACTTTGGGCGTGATACAAAGGGCAGCAGTTCTGATTGATCAGCTGAATAATGAAAAATGGGTGGTACCTGGAGACACCATATGCCATGTTCATACACAGTCTCAGCTGCTCCAGTCCATGGTCATACTAATAGATCTGTCCAGCTGAGTACCAGATTGACATGAAATTAGTGAATATGAGTGTAGGTGTACAGTATACAATACGAGTGTGGTCGCTCGCCACAGGGCTCAGAAGAAAACTGAAGGACACTTGCTATTTTGAGGTAAATAAGACAAAGCAAAGTAATTAAGTAAATAGCACGTGCATGAATGTATGCTAGGTGTGAAATTTGGAGACCAGCAGTGGATGTGTGTATCATGTGAGCAGTATGGCCTCAGCTGTCTCTGCCTGATGTCCTTTTCTATTAGGTGAACCCCTGATGCAGGAGCAGCTGCTGAAACGGGCCTGGTCTGGGCCTGCTGATTGATTGGGCGTAAACTGTTCACGGCTGAGGTGACAAAGGTACCCCTGGGAGGGGGGGGAGCGTGTTCCTCCTACATCCTCCAGGACCCTCCAGGACCCTCCCTGCGGCTATACCATATAGAGACCAACCACATCATTCTCTAACCAGTGGAAATAAGCAGAAAGGGGAATCAATACCTCAAACGAGATGTGGTCTTTTTTTGGTGCGATAGCCCTCCATTTGAACATTAAATCTATTATCTTATTTCCTTCCTGCTACCCTTGTTAGATAAGACCTGCACCATTATAACCCCGAGGGCAGCTATTTTACAGACCTGTCACTGGATTCTGTGGGTCATAATTAGAGGAAGAAACACTAGGTCAGGCGCCTGCCATTAAAAGACAAGACAGACACCAAAGAGAACAGAAAGAGGCAGGGGCCCTTACCTTCACCCAGTGTCTGCTTCAGTAAGTCGTGCTTGGCCTGGAGTTTAATGATGAGGTTGCTGCCATTTAGGTACTCCTTGAATTTCTGCAAAGTCAGATGAAGGCAACAGTGAGTGAACAGCGCTAATCCAACGAAACAGGAGCCCACACAAACAATTCAATGTCACTCAAATCAGCACAAATTCAATCCGTTCTATTGTTAATTTCATTGATGTTTTCAGAGCATGGGGAAATGATGGCTGATGGCTTCATTTTGAAAAGCAGTGCACTGCGATATCCTGAACTGAGCACAGTTGACCATAGCAAGCATGCAAGCAGGCAGCCATTCACAGCTTGGACAACAGACATATCAAAACAAACATGAACTCACTGAAAAGTAGAACACTTCAGTCTCCTGCTGGTTAGCCCTCCTCTTGGCTACATTCAGCTTGCTCATGTAAGACTCCGAGGCCACAGACTTAATGGACTCAGTGGAGCGGCTATGTTGGAAGGCATCCGACACATCAAAGTCCTCCACCGTCAGCATGTCCTGCAGCGTCTGCATGGTGGCATCCAGGGTCTTTCTCACCTGCACAAATGGGGGGAATGCAGAAACCAAAGAGCATGATAAATGAAGCATTGTTTCTTACACTGTCTTATTCATATTATCTTCTTCATGAGGAGAAAGGCTATTATTTTCCGGCCTTAATGGAATAGAAGTAGCTGGTGACATTTTCAAGGGCAAGGATGAGTGATTTACAGTGCTAGCATATCCATATCAAAGACAAATTGACCGCCAAAACAATAAATGACCTTGGATTGTACTGGAATGACGTCAAGCAGCCTTTTCTCTCCTAATACAGGTCCAGTGCAACCCGCAGGTCAGACATACATCAGACTAAGAGCTGAAAATGAAGAGTGTCTGGCAAAGATACAAGCTGTATGTAAAATGACTGAGGAAGGCTTTTTGTTTAGGGCTGAGATTGATAAAGCTCACTTCCAGTGATGACAAAGCTCGTCCATTATCCTCGAGTGCACAAGACACAGGGAGACAGGGAAGAGGCAGAGCCATCGGCACAGGCAGGTCTGTCAGGGCTGAGAGGTTTATTATCATCTCTACTTGCACCTTCATGTCTGCTGCGCTCACACAGGAAGCCCTCTCCGCATCACAGGACATACAATCACAGATGTAACCTCATAGACAACGCAACATTAGTGCCATCACAGTCTAAATATATTCTAAGCTCCCAGGGAACAAGGGACATTGGAGTGTAATTGCAATGAGAACAGATGGCACGTGGAGACAGCCAGGGCTTTCTGTCTGGGGGGTGCGGGTGGGAAGGGGTGACGGTCAGGAGGAGGGGGCTGGGGGTGCTGGACAGACACACAGCCATCATAATGCCTCACCTCCTCGTTCTCAATCTTAAGCGTAGCCAAGCGAGACTGCAGTTGGTGGTAGCGCATCAGGAGTTCAGTCTGGACAGGCTGTTGGGCGCTCACCTGGCACACCTGAGGAGGAAGACACAGGGCATTATGGATGGGCCATGCAATGGAACAGACCCAGTGGATCAAAATGATCAAAATGTGTCAGTTAAATGACCGACACATCTTTTATGAGAGCTGCAGCATTCAAAGCCTCTCACCTCGTCTCCCATGTGTGGCAGGTACTCAAAGCGCATAGGAGGACAGAACACCTGGTTATGCATATCCATGATCTTGTGCTTGTCACTGCGGGAGTCCAGGTTGTCCACCGCATTCTCTATGATGTCCAGACCCTCGTGGCGTGACGTCTCCAAGTTGTACTCTGCAGATAAGTAGGTCCTGAAGGTACGTGCCAAGCTAGCATGGTAGCCCAGGTCACAGCACTGTGGAGGAGAAAAAATATCAAATAAATAATCGGGAAAACAGCAGATGGGTTATTCGATTCAATACAGGCAAAACGGAGAGCAGGAAAAATACTTATTGTTAAAATCGTTAATTCGACAAATCAATATACATTTATGTAACAGGGAGAGTGAAAGAGTGTGAATGTCTGCCATTTACAAATTTCAGTTGTACAATTTGTGTGATTCATCACCTGTCATCATGTTAACCGGACCTCGTTCATGGACTAAATCCCAATTTAAGTCCTGCTACAGGTTAGCATTCAGAAATAGAAATGGAGTTAATAGAATTACAGAAGCTAGCACTGTAGGACACCAAGGATAATGATGGTGCCTTATCACATAGAGCTGTATAAACTAACCCAATTAAGCAAAGGATAGGAGTGAGGGTGTTTAGAAGGAACACAGAGACAGCTCTGTGAATCACGCTCTTCAGCACGGAGGAAGTAGTCTCTCCGGTTTGGTGCTCAAGCCCCATTGCACCACTCACTCAAAGTGGTTCAGAAGATAAAGACTACAGATGTGATAAATGGCAAACTAGCATCTTTTTAAACAGGCATATTGAGTAAGAACACCTGAACATTTGTTTGCAGGGGGAAGGAAGGTCACAAACAAACACTCACACCTGGGTACCATTGACAACTGAGCAGCTCCACTGGAGCAGATTTTGCCCTTGTGCCTTGCAAAAGGGGACGGTACTTGCTAAGAGAGTGGAGAGTTCTTCTTAATCAGAAACACCACCTAGATTTTCCCAGTCAGTCTGGGAATTCAAAGCTGCAATCTTGTGACCTGTTAATGTGAATATGGCTCGTTTTTTCTCTCAGTGACTTCTACTGCTGTTTGACACAATGTAATGTAATGTTTGTATTTTGCCTTTGCTATCGTCTTGTTTACATTACATGTTCTGCAGGCAGTGTACTGGTATAATTGACTGCCTTGTTGGTTTGAATTACACTCCCACGATTTAATATCAATGACGCTTATTGACAAAGCTGACCTCTTACTGCGTGGATGTCTGTTGTGATGTGCGGTGGCTAGAGACTCTGACATGACAAACAGACCCTTATCCTCCTCTTCCCTGCTTGTGGCAGCCAAACCTATCATGCTCACAATTCCATTCCCTGCAGCTCAGCCGGATTTGGGATGACATGTCCCTTTCAGTTGCCAGACACTGGAGCCAGCAGCCCCATCAAAGTTACCCAGCAAAGGAGCTGGGATAGCCATGAATCAGGGTCTCTGTATGCAGCTCCCTGTGCCCAGCTACCTCCAGGCTATTGCCATCGTACTACGCCTAACCCACCAGACTATTTCAAGCGCAAGCATGTTTTAATGCACATGCAATGTTCATCAAGTTTGGGGGAAAAAATGACAACAATCATTGAAATCTCACTGAAATCATACATTATCACACCTAACCTAGATCATATGCATCTCTGACTCTGGCTAACGTCGTGCTGCATGGTGGTCTGGCCTCAGGCAAGGCAGCAACACAGTGACCACCAAGCAGTCAGCACAGAGAGAAACGGGAAGAGATAAGCAAATTGGAGAGCTGCCAAGTTGGCCTAGGTGGAGGCGAATATGACCATAAAATGGAAAGTTGCTGGTTTGGTACCAACAGCCACGAGCTATATTCTAGTTGTGAGCTGGTGATTCTACTATTGCTGGTTTTATATCTATAGTGCCTACCTTCACTGCCAACGTGCCACTAAGCACTGCAGACTGACATCCCTGAAGAGGGAGCTATATTTGAATCTGAAATGTACAGACTTCTCCCGAAGCCACTCCTGTGTTGTCTTGGCTGTGTGCTGTTGGTAGGTGAACCTTCACCCCAGTCTGAGGTCCTGAGTGCTCTGGAACAGGTTTTCATCAAGGATCTCTCTGTACTTTTCTCCATTAATCTTTCCCTCGATCCTGATTAGTCTCCCAGTTCCTGCCACTGAAAAGCATGATGCTGCCACCACCATACTTCACCGTAGGGATGGTATTGGCCAGGTGATGAGCAGTGCCTGGTTTTCTCCAGACGTGACGCTTGACATTCAGGACAAAGAGTTCAATCTTTGTTTCATCAGATCAGATAATCTTGTTTCTCATGGTCAGAGTCCTTCGGGTGCCTTTGGCAAACTCCAAGCGCGCCGTCATGTGCCTTTTACTGAGGAGTGGCTTCCACTGGTCACTCTACCCTAAAGCCAGATTGGTGGAGTGCTGCAGAGATGGTTGTCCATCGGGAAGGTTCTCCCATCTCCACAGGGGAACTCTGGAGCTCTGTTAGAGTGACCATCAGGTTCTTGGTCACCTCCCTGACCAAGCCCCTTCTCCCCCGATTGCTCAGTCTGGCCGGGCGGCCAGCTCTAGGAAGATTCCTGGCGGTTCCAAATGTCTTCCATTTAAGAATGATGGAGGCTACTGTGTTCTTCAGGACCTTAAATCCAGCAGAAATGTTTTGATACCCTTCCCCAGATCTGTGCCTCAATCCTGTCTCGGAGGTCTACGGATAATTCCTTCGACTTCATGGCTTGGTTTTTGATCTGACATGCACTGTCACCTGTGGGACCTTATATAGACAGGTGTGTGTCTTTCCACATCCTGTCCAATCAATTGAATTTACCACAGTGGACTCCAATCAAGTTGTAGAAACATCTCAAGGATGATCAAGGGGAACAGGATGCATCTGAGCTCAATTTTGAGAATGCATCTGAAATCAATTTTAGAATAAGGCTGTAACTGTGGAAAAGGTGAAAGGGTATGCATACTTTCCGAGGGCACTGTATGTGTATCTTCAAGGGATAGGTAAAGACTGTTTCCAATGACCTTGTGTACAATGGCCCGTAAAGGCTTCTTAATCTTCATCTTCATCTGTTTGTCTGCAGTGTAACGGGTGCTGGGTAACCCGGGGCTGAAAATTCACTGCCAACCACATTAGCCACATGCCTGCATACACAGAGCCTTTGCCCACCAGCTGACTTTGACTGGCTTCTAGCCATTAGTGGTTTGCAAAACAAAGTCAACCCTTTAATCCATGGTAATCACAGACATCACCAGCAGTGTTATTGGGTTATACTAACATTTCACCTTGAATAATAGTGCTTAGTTTTTCCACCACACGGTCAGACTGTGTGTCTAAGCAAAGCTTCCACCAATAACAAATGAATGAGGACAACACCAAGGAAGAAGAGGGGAGCAGGAAACCAAGCAGGAAGCATTCCCTCCGTCAACACTGATGAAGTCCCTTGAACTCATCAGCTAGAAATATTCAAGAAATGCTAGCTGGGTGCTACTACACAGTATGGCAACGTCCATGTTAGTCACCAGCATAGCACACATTGTCACTTTGTTATGCAGAAATTAAGATAGCGAAAAAGGAAGTAAATATATTTATTGGGGCCGACAGAGCAGCTTGGAAACAAACCGCTAACAGACTTAGACTGACGACGGCATGGACAGATGGTGAGAAAAGCCACAGTGTTGCAGCGTTAAATCAACATCAGAAATCCCAGCTGAGAGACGCAAACAAACACATGTGCCTATCGCATACTTACATCAATCATATCAGAGACGTCATGGATGTAATATTTCGCCACAACAGCATTTGTTGCTGCCAGGTTCAACAAATAGTCATTCCGGGCTTTTGTGCATTTCAGCTTATTCTCTGAGTACTTGGCTTGCCTCTGGGGAGAGGAGAAAGGAGACAGAGCAGATAAAGGAAAAACCGTCAGTGCAGGAAAATTAAGCAATAGGGAGAGTTTGAGTATTTGCTCAGTAATAGCAACAGTAGACAGCTCAAGCTTTGGGTCCAACAGACAGGTAAAGATGGCAGGGAAAAGGTCTGGTCTACAGAGGCTGCCACAAGATAGTAACACGTTAAATGGCACAGTCAGGCTTGCATTCAGTCACTATTCTGTCTCCCAACACTTGAGCACAAGAGGCTGCAGAGCGCAGATGTTAACAAAGAAGCAGCTATTAAAGACGCTTTTGCTTTAGGGAGTTGTGCGGTCACAAAAATGTGTCCATTTTGATGTATATGAAGTGTGCTATAGCTTATTAAATCGTAGCAAGATATGCATATTTATAGTATCATTGGCTTATTGTGATCAATCATATGAGTTCAAATTACTGTGCCACGCTACCGGTATCTGTAGGAGCCATACCAGTATGAATTCACACAAAGGCATGCCATTCTCTATTTCTGAACAATATAAAGTATAAACAATTGGAAATATCAGTATTTTTCATACAGTCACAGTTTTACTGGACAACTTAAGAATGGAGAAAAAAAGGGGAAAAAAGACCATACCCCAGTTAAATGGATAATACATGGGATATTACAATTTACATCAAAAAGAATGAGCAATAAGCTTTTCCTATATCATTAATGTTAATGTTTGCAAACTGACATGTAACAGTATTGACAAAAACAGTTTACTCTCAGACATGGCTCAAAAAAGCAGGACTGCTGTTTGAAGCACGACAAAAGCATTTCACTGTATATGGACAATTTATTTCCAATTTCACACAGCCATCATTATGCAAATTTCAGCAGTAGGTAAAAAGAAAATTATTTTGCGATCCTTGCTATCCTTGCTCTCCTTTAAACCTTTGCATGTCATCCACCTCTCTGTCTCTACTTTGATCTGTCAAATAAAGGCAAAAATGCAAAAAATTATCTTTAAAAAAGTCACAAAGGCACAGAGAAAAATAATATTCATTGCTACACCAAGTTATAAATAGTGTTCAGTTCCCATGCCAGGCAGCATCTCAGTGGATGGCAGCCCAAGGAGGGAGAAAAGCTGTCGGCCTGACAGTCTTTTGATTTCCTGTGCCTGAGAGTTTCATTTGCATGAAGAAATTCCAGATGAAAACCCAGAATGCAAAATGCATGTGTATCTGAAGAACAGAGCGCTCCAGAGACAACCAGCCTCCCACTGTGTTGGGGGAGAAGTACTGAGCAGAGAGAGGAATTAACATGAAGTGAAACTGTGCAGAAGCTGGAACCCGGAGGAATCATGCAGTTGGGTCACTGACCTGGAATACTACTGTTGCCTCAGTGCGTGTCTGGCTGCAGACCCATGATCCTGGGAGTCTGTAGCATCTAATTGCACTGTCTGTCTGTCGGTCTGTCTCTGAACTGAGACACAACAGACAGAGCTGGCTCTACATCAATAACACTAGACGACTAACCTCCTCATTCAGCATCGAGGAGAAACTTCTTAAAGGGATTAGCCAGCCTAAATGCCCAAGTGAGGGTTAAGGATTTTCAGCAAGGGGATTGAAGCTGAATTGAGCTATGTATGTGAACCAACTCGACCCTGTCTAGGACTTAGGCATACTCACCTTCTCTTTCATCTTCTCGATCTTCCTGACAGAGCTGCGTCTCTGAGGCCGGTCGTCATGACGCAGGAGGTTAACGTTGAGATCGCCCGACTTACTGAACTGCTTCTCCTCCTGCTTCTCAGCATCCTTCAGCTTGCTCTCTGCACTGATGCTCTCGGTGTGGTACATGTGGTATGTCTTCATCACCTGCAAGAGGAGCATGCGAGAAATTCAACCGAGATGTACCTTTCTTTAATGCTTGTGGTGAATCTTTGATTTCCAAAACAAAGTCACAAACATATTTGAATTAATCAGGAATGTTAACAACATGATCCTGGATGAGGTTGATAACGTTTTTGTATTTATCATCGTCAAATATATAGGTTGTCATAGAATTAGTTGACAAATCTTTACAGATGTAAGGAGCATGTGAGTGACCACATGAGAGGATACCTGGGTGGCATCCACAGTACACAGCCCACCAACCAAACAAAGCAAATAAGGGGAGCAAGATTAGCTTCAGTTGGTTTCTATGAAATCATAAATAGTGAATAGACTCATTATGCTTTCTGCAGTAATGCAGGGGGTGTTGTCTGGAACCATACTAGTGAGGGGCCAGCCAACTGGCATCATTAGTATTCTTATCAGGGGCACAGCCAGCCATGAATATGTAGTGCTGGGCCACTGTTGGGACTGGGAAATGGGAAGTTAGGACATTAACAAAGCCTCTCTCATGTGCAAACACAAGGTGGATCTCTCACAGAGACTCACAACAGTCTGCATTTAAATATATATCTACTTGATGTGAGACTGGAATAGTTATCCATGCTCTTCTGTTGTTATATGGACATTTTAATTTGCTTATTTTTTGGCCAAACCCCCAAAACCATACCACAAAGACACATGTGCTCCTGTGCTCATACAGTATATGCATATATCATACACACATGCATTCACACCCACACCCCCACACACACATATATATATCATGACCTGCAGTGACGTCACTGTTCTGTTTACACCCAAAGCAAATGTTCCCAGTAAGTGAGAGAATGTTCCTTCATCACTATTTTATTAAATAATGCACTTTACTTAGCAAGTCGGTTGCAATAATCGTGTCAGGATGGAGGGGGTGAAATTTCATTGTTTGCCCACTGATACAGAGAGATGTGACAACAATTTATATACGTAACGTTATCTTACCTACCCATGAAGTTCACCCATAGTTACTTCTGTATGCCTTAACGATTTCACCAGAATGCAGTGACGTGTTGTGAATAAGACGCGTATCGTGCAATGACAGATCGGGGAGTATATTGGCAGACTTTAGTGATGTCAGCAATCCTTCAAGGACATCAATCTGTAAAAAGTATCTTTCCTTTTCTTCCAAAGCCACATGAGACGTTTTCTTTTTCATGGTCGCTTGTCGAGTAGTGGTTATAATGGAAAGAGTCAATATGGCGGCATCAACAAAACACTGACGTCACTGCAAGTTGAATGATGTTTTCAGCGGAGGGCTAACTGAATGACAGGGCCCGGAGCTGTGTGTGGTTTTGCTGATACTTGTCCCATCTGCAGCCCATCTCCTACCCTGTCCCCTCCTCGCCCTGACACTGCTGGCTTCTACACCAAGTGAACTGTTCATCACATTAGGCTTATTGCTCATTTCCAGTCCTTTTGTGTGGCAGAGTGACAGAATTATTCTCTGTGCTCTCTGTATTTACCCCTCCACTCCGATCTCTCTCTCGTCACACTGACTTCCCCACCCCCATGGTGATGACAAGACTCTAGTGACAGAAGACCTACAGAGGACTTGTTAGATGAGACGGCGGCTCCCTGCATCTTTCTTAACTCGTCCCAGATGCCCAGTGAGAGAAGCTCTCCCACTGTGGAGGGTTCAAGTCTCTTCCCTGCGGTCTAGCCATTCTTAAGCCACGTAAAGGAAAGTCCAGATGTGACCTGCATCTTAACACGTCTCACATTTTTGGAGCCCTGAGAGCGTTCAAAATTGTCTATGAACACCTCAGGATGTTAGACAGTCGCCATAAATAGTAATTTATTTGTTTCCTTTTCCTTGTTTCCTGTAGTTAAGAACGTAATGGTCACTTGGTACTGCACTTAAGCAGTATGGTTCCTTTTATCTCTAGGAAAACTAAATCACATGGTCAGGGTGACAACAACTTGCGACCACAATGACACTGACTATTTCCACTGACCTACTGTGTGATAGTAATATTTACGGGTGCTGCCACTTGAACAGGTTCTATTTATCCCCCACCCTGTACTACAACAATTTCTACTCCTCCACAGATAGCATTGCAACTGTTGGAAGAACAAGAATAACAGAGTGACAATGAGCTATAAGTAGGGATGCCCCCCGAAACCCGGTTCTAAACGGGAACCGGTTCTAAATTAGTAAAAACCGGAGTATTGAGAAGATCCAACGTTATCGGTTCTGTTATCGGTTCTGATATCGGTAGGTACTCGAGAAATTATGGAGTGAGATTTATATTCTGGCAAATGTGTTTTTCGAGGAATTTAAACGTCACGGACATAATCCTGTTTGCTGCTTTCTCTATCTCTCTGTCTCTATGCGCGAGGAGCGGGGCTGTGCTACACACACTCTCTCACACACACATACAGTACAGTCATAGGCGGAAATCACAGGGGGGACACGACCCCCCCATCCTGGGAAAATATTATTTGTCGTCCCCCCCCACAATATATCACTGTAAACATAACTGTGCAATTCAAATAATGTTAATAATATGCAATGGCAGCACTTGCGATGATTATAGAAAGTTAACAACGCGTTGTTAAGTTTCTAAAGATTGTGACCCCCGCCCTTTGTCTCACAATGGTTTGATCCCCACTGACACCCCCCCACCCCTCATGACGCAGATACAGCGTGTGTGTGTGTATGTGACAGTCTGTCATTGGTTATTGACCTCCAGTAAGTAGCTCAAACAAAGGACATGTTAACATCTCTTTACTTCTTCCACTCAATACAATAAAACACATTTATAATCGTCACCAGTCTTCATTTTCTGTGTTGAATTACAGGTCACTCATTATGTTCGCTAGCGGTTAGCTGACGTTTGCTAGCTAACAGAAGCTAGGAGTTGGTCCCGAAAACAAATGTGACGTCAGTGATATGGAACTGGTTTGGGTTTTCCAAAACCGACACAGCGCAAAACAACATTACTGCAAAGAACATGTTCGCACATGGAATGGCAACACAACAAACCTTTTTAATCACCTCAAGAGAAAGCACCTGAGAGCACGCAGAAATAAAAACAAGCAGGGGATCTTGGGATTTGGAGGCTTGTGAATGCAAAGAAATACATCAACACTAGCACAGGAGCCATGAAATGTGCTGCTCAGTTTGGCTCAACATACCTTTGTAAGTCTGCCTTTTCTGACATGCACTTTATCAAGTCGAAGTTCCGAACTCGCCTCATTGATGCGAACCTGGATGACTCCATCAGGTAGTAGTCACTAGGCCTAGAAACTAGGCTAACACATTGTTCCTCCCCAGGCTGCCAAAGCAATTCTTTCAAACTCCCCTAGATCCCCTAGATTTCGAGCCAACTTTGAACCATATGACTACAGGACCTGCAGCTAAAAACACAAAGTAATTTGCAGGAAGACTGAGCTTCAGCTGTGTCTACAGGAGATGTGTGTGTATAGCTGAGTCCTCTCTGACAACAGCTTATGGCTCTTTAACTCCAGAAAGAAACCCAACATTAAAATAATTGTTTATTTTACTCCACAATAACTAGATGCTTCTATTATTATAATTTGTATGTATTTGTTTGCACAAACGTACAATTTTCTTTTCTTTTTTTCGTGCAGGTAGAGATAGAAACCTTAAGGGGCTTATGTTAAGTCACTACCTATAACAATATATAAATTACATAAATAACATTACGTCAAAACATACAATTGATCAAAATCACAATTAAGAAGTGCACTGTAAAGTGCACATAGGTATGAATGTGAGTGAGAGTAATTGTGTATCGGCGACCTATCCAGGTCGTTTCCCTGCCTTCCACCCAGTGCATTTTGGGATAGTTCCCTTCAGTCTGAGACAGGGTTAAATGTTTCAGAAATGGTTGTGCCCTCAAATACAAAGCAGAGTAACTATGTATGAGACTGAAGTGCTCACCTCACCCAAGGTGGTGGCATTTCAATGATAAGACAAGATAAGTTCAAACGTATTGAGCCCAGTGGGAAATTAGGTAGTTGCAGCAGGAAATACATATAATACAGCAAAGAAAATATAAATTAAATGTTAAAAATAAAATATGAACAAGGACATAGCAAATGGTGGTTATACAAACATTTGCAACCAACAATTTCAACACTAGAACATGTTAAGTAGAATGCATAAATGAAAAGTATGAGAAAACATTTTACAGCATTATTAGGGTGTGCAAGAAGCCAGCAGTAGATCTAAAGAGAGAATTAATGTAGATTATACTGTATAATATTAAAATATATTAAAATTATGAAATATATGCTATGTACAAAACGTGCTGATTTGTATATGTACATGAAACTCCAGATGGAGGCTCCATATCTACTGAAAAAAGATATTGAGCAAAATGCATGTACATTATTGTCTATTCTCAATATCACTATCATTATCATAACATGGAATATGATATCATACAGAAAAAGTGTCATATGTGCAGACTCATGTGCAGAGAATGTACAGAAATATGTCAAAACGGGAGGAACAGTGCAGCAAATGTTGTATTGATTCGTTCAGAACATAGGAAAGCAAAAAGCAATCCAGGATAGTTTGTATAGAGAGTGCAAGCGCCCTGCTTCAACACCCTCTTAGTTGGCTGAGGCTATTTGGGCAGGAATCGTTGTACAGACTGTTGGCTGTCAGCACAAAAGAGCACCTAAGGTGCTCCGTGTTGCACCTTGGGGGGGATGAGGCAGAGACTGATGGTGCTCCATAGCTCCATTAAACTGCCTGCATCTGCTGCCTGTTACTTATATTGAAAGACCTCTCCTCAAGGAGTCTGCTCTGTCCTCTCTTGTATACAGCGCCTCCATGTTATCAGAACAGTCCAGTTACACCCAGGCACTTCTAGGACTGCACCTTCTCCAACTCTTCACCCCGAGTGGTGCCAGTTGGAAACCCACTACCAGCTTCCACATTTTACCGATGTTGAGCTGCAGACGGTTCTCCTTGCACCACCCGAGGAAGCTCTCTACCAGACTCCTGTACTCCTCCACATTGCCCTCACTGATGCAGCCCACAACAGAGGAGTCATCAGAGAACTTCTGGAGGTTGAATCAGACGTCTGCGGTGAAGAGAGGGAACAAGGAAAGTGACAGTACAGTCCCCTGTGGCGCCGCCCCCGTTACTCTGCAGCATGTCCAACACACTGCTCCGTGGGCGGACAAACTGTGGCCCGTCTGTGAGGTAGTCCATAATCCAGGAAACCATGGTGTTGTGTAATTTGTAATGACATACTTAGCTGCAGTACAGCCTGGTGCATTCATTAAACAATGAACCTACTGAACTTATATTTCACAGAGCCATGCTGTATGAAGGCCAAGTAAGGAAGTAACTCTGATGATTTAGATGTTCAGGTCTTTGCTCCTATTTCTCATTTTAGGTTTACTACTAATGATTCAAGCCACAGACACCAGGATCTTCACTCTCACACTAATGCTTCTGCAGCACCAGCGGCAGCAGCATGCTTTAAACAATGTTTGAACAATAGCTTTAATCTACAGCCTTAAATCTCTCCCTTACCTCTCACTGTGCAGCTAGGGAACCAAATGGGATTTCACCGTTTTCTTTCAACAAAATTCATTTTGTTGGTAGCCAATAAAAACCACAACCCAACGGCCATGTTGCCACACTATTGATTTAGATGTTTCTGTAGAGAGAGAAACAATCCTAACACGGGTGTGGTGATGACAAAAGTGATACTGAGTGGATTTTTTTCAGCGCTATAGCAACTGCTCTAGAGTCATCAAGAGACAAATTCAAGTTAGTCAGTTACGGCTGAGACACTTTCTACTCTATGCCTGCACACTATCGAATTTTGTCATGGTTTACAGCACTTAGAAAAAAAAATTCTACTAATCATGTCACGTCAAGTTTTTCACATTTACAAATGTAAAACACAAAGCTAGCGAGCTGTGTGCTGCCATTAAAAGATAATAAACTAGTTTGTGGAAAAAGACAATGTCAAAAAGTTGTCTGGCTTCAAAAAAATGAAGAAAACAAGCAGTCCCTCCACATGTGACGCTAAACGAAAAACCACAACACAGACATCGCTAGCCGAGTCATTTTCCAGCGGCTATCCATAAAGCAAGCGGTGGAAGGACATTACAAATCAGACAACAGAGCACCTATGTAAGGCCATGGTGCCTATACAACCCGTTGAGCGAAGAGGCATTGATCAAAACACTGGATCTGAGGTATGTGATGCCAGGTGGAAAATACTTCAGACAAACCATTATACCCATGTTATACAGCAAGTGCCGTGAGAAAATGGAGGAAGAACTTCGGAACGTGACACAGTTTGCTACTACGACCGACCTGTGGTTGAGCCGCACATCGGAGCCATATACGAGTTTGACGGTGCATGACTGGAAGTTGAATAGTAGATGTCTACAGACGTCATATTGATTGCCGAAGGCCTGAGGGAGGCCCTGCAGTCCTGGGGGCTGAAAGAGGAGCAACAACTGTGCATGACAACGGACAAAGGAGCCAACATTGTCAAAGCACTGCAGCTAAATGACTGGAAAAGACTTCAGTGTTTTGGACATAGGCCTCACCTCGGTATTGGTACGTTTGAATAGTTATTGCAAATGATAGAAATATATATATATAGAAAAAGAAATTGTTGTCCAGCTCTATGCCATATGTGTAATATATCCTACTGTATAATCGGTTTTATTGAAAAAATGCTAACATCCCTGTTGACTGTTGATCATTCAGTAGTAAAGACACTGCATAATTTATATTTTTACATTATACCGTGATATATACCGTTACCATCCAAAATTGTAAATATACCATGATATACATTTTAGGCCATGCCGCCCACCCCTACATTCAGCCAGAGGGGGGCTAAGGTGTGAAACAAATGGACATCATCGGTCCCTCTAAGACCAGAGAGCGGTAGAAGTTTAGGATGATGACTTGTCCCCCGGAATTCTGAACTCCTACAGTGACCTTGAAATGCACACTGCTACTAGAACCCACTCGTATAGATCACACCCCTAAATCTGCAGTCTTTAAAGTATTTGAGCAATAAAAGTATCTTTCGAAAATGTGTATGAATCAAATTAACACATAGGCATTGCTGGTTATCATACCATAACAATATTATGTTGCAGTGTCCAAATGGACAGATGGCACGATCAGAGAGGGATGCCAGCAATGCCCTTTGATAGTTTGTCTCTCATCATATTGCACGGATGAATACGTCATATAAAGCTGCTCTGCCTTCTCTTTTATTTCTCTTCAGGGGGCAGAATATTGCTGAAGTTGCCTGGAGATTGTCCAGTCTTGTGACAGTGCAGCACCAGCACAGTGTGTCCTAGATCAGTGGTTCTCCATCCTGGTCCTCAAGTACCACAGCCCTGCTGGTTTTCTACTCTACCTGGTAGTTGATTACATTCAACTGGTGTCTCGGGTCTCATTCAGCCCCTGATTACACCAGGTGAATGGAATTAACTACCAGGTAAAATAGAAAACCAGCAGGGTTGTGGTACTTGAGAACCACTGGAGAGAGAGAGAGAGAGAGAGAGAGAGAGAGAGAGAGAGAGAGACAGACAGAGAGACAGACAGACAGACAGATAGATAGATAGATAGATAGATAGATAGATAGATAGATAGATAGATAGATAGATATAGATAGATAGATATCCAGTGGTGTAGACATAATAACAGGACTGGTGGTGAGGGAGCTAACATTCCTGAGACTGTGGCACCAGCCACTACCACCAGAGCTCCCTTCAATATGGAAGTGATTTGAGCTCAGAAACGGGCCGACTTGGAGAGAAATGCAATGTTCCATATCATCATAACAATTGCCTGCCTACCTTCCTCCCTTATCATCGTCATCACCATCTGTACTAAACACAGACACAATAGTCTGCACTGCAGCTAGGTAAAGCAGGGGGATAGAGAGTAAATGTTTTGTGAGAGCAAGCAAAACAAGAGAAAACGGCATGAAGGAGAAACTGAATGCATAATTCCCTTTATTAAACTATCATTCAGATGCACACTTACTATAATACTTCAAAAACAGACCAGAATGACACAATACTGCCTTGCCCCCATAATAAAACAAGAAAAAACAAATGACACAAAACAAAACCAATGTGCCAGTACTCAGGACGAACACATCTTATACAGCACATTATCAGGAGTCCATTCAATTTTGAAAGCATCCTGGTTGGCCTCTAATCTATAGTAAGCGTGCTCCCCTTTTGCATTAAGGTGGCCAACCAGCAGTCCTATCATTGTAAGGACAAAATTTAACTGACCGAGCCCTCTGGACCTGGAGCCTTCGGGTTTTTCACATAGCCAGCATGGTCATTAAGTATTGGGATCTGAATTTGTTTTTTTCCACATTGTATATTTTTGGCCAAAGTCAAAAGAAAGATATCATGGATCATGGCGTGGATGAGATGGGATAAAGGTGTGAGGGATTGATTCGTAGCAGACACTGCTTTACTTACAGTGTAGAGTTCATTTGTCACCTTCACCAGTTCCTCGTGCATCTGGATCCCAATGTCCTTGCTCTGAAACACAAGCAAGCAGAGAGAACTGGGGTGAGAAAACAGATCATCTACAGTATGAGCCTTCAGCAATGACCTGTCAAAGCAGACAAAGTCCATTATAAACATATAACAATGCTGACCCTACAAAGTTGGTGTTAGACGCCTCTCAATATGACTACAATCCCAATACAGCAAACAATCAGCCAATTCAGAGAATTATGTTAGAATTCAATTTGAGTTTGAAAACCCACAACCAAAAACACATCCACTTCCTCTCCCTCCCTCCCACCGTTGCTCCCTCTAACTCTTCCTTCAAACAACATGAAACAGCATGCATGAGGGAATGTTTGACACTTCTTCCTAAAACCTGTTAGCGGAATCATTGAGGCTCACCCAAAAAAAACTTAACGGTAGTTGCAGTGCGGTGAATTATTGCATATCTGTTATGAACAATTTTGCACACTCTAAATAAAATGTGAATTAAACCTTCTTTCCTATGACAGCTTTACTGTACCTCTCCTCTACCTGTATTGGAGTAGTGAATATAATCAAATACAGGTAGAGGAGATATGAGCTGTACCACACACACTTTTCATTTCCTGTGATTATTACACGTAGGTTATATTTAGTCCCTGGGTTTGCAAAGTCTCCTTCTCGTCACTTATCTCTCGCTCTCTCGCTCTGTGTGTGTGTGTGTGTTAAGGGGTGGATTGAAGTGATATCCTCTGACAAAGAATAACACTATTTATTGATGTTTCACCATGCTCTGTAGAGACAGATAAAATCAATAATATTTCAAGGTGAACAACAAGTCCCATTTCCAGTTTCATATTTCATCTCAATAGCGAAAAGATTGCAAAAGCCGTCATTCTTCTTTTTCACCAATTTCCTTTGTTTTATTTGGAATCTAATCAAAGAAAGTTACAGTGATAGACACTGAATAAAGAGGGACAGTTAATTCTCCTCACATCTTTCTAGACTAATGCAACTTCAGGAGACTTCTCATACCACTAGGGCTTGGTTCAAAAAAATCTGATTAAAATCATCCTTCATTTGAATGATCTGATATCGATTCATAAAATCCCGAGATCTATCTTTTAATATGCCTTTTCCCATTGAATGCGTGAAGCTTTATCCCCATTAGTCTCACGTGGCCTTTGGTTCTTCGCACAACGAGGCCTGAGGCCACATTACAGGTTTACGCCATTTACTCCACACGTGTCTCCGCCACGTTTGTTTACAAGCGCAGTAACAAACAAGTATAAAGTCACCAAAGCCGCAGAGAATATATACTGTGAATCTTGCCTAAATAAATATGGAGAAATCTTGGAGCGTTTCAAGTCGCAATAACTGTCATATACGGTAAACATTTACCATACAATGTTACTAAGAGAGTTACGGTAATACAGAGACACGTGTAGAATAGACCGGGATACGGACTGAGAGAGAGTTAACGTTACTAAATGTTGAATAAAAGCAATTTTTCAGATAAAAGCCTTCGTCATCATTTTACAGTAACCATCTGCTGAGGGTGCGGCTAAATTAAAAAAGGACTATCCACTAGGGATGGGCTGATCGAAACTGGTATCGATACTTTGTTACTCACATACTACTAATTTAGTATCGATGCCCTATGAAAAGTATCAATTTCAACGTTATTTGCATCACTCAAGCCTCATAGTTCCCACTACGAGGTGGGAAACTCCCCAGTTCCCAGGTGTGTTGAACGCAGCCTTATAATCTTCAAGAAGTGAGACAGCAGTCATGAAGGGGTTTTAGTTTCATGGACTTTACAGTTTACAATGTCCAGAGGTTTTACAAGACCCCCAAAAACGGATTTCTTACACTACTTTCAAAGGCAATTCAGAGACTTTTTCAATTTCTGATGGTTGATTTAATTGTACTTATTAATTAATATATGGTTGTTTTGTCTTCTTTTGGTCATGTTAAATAAAAAGTACATTAATGTAACTGCTTTGGGATCAGTTCTTAATGTAAACATTCATATTTTAATAATGCACCAGGTTAGATGGTTCCTTGTACAATTTACAGCATTAGTTCTCTGAGAATCTCTTTCATATCCAAGCAAAATTGGTATTGTAACTGAAACATCTCTAACTGAATCGATATTGAATCGTATCGGAAATCGAATCGAGTTGGGACCTTGAGAATCCAATCGGATCAGGAAATCAGTGGCGATACCCAGCCCAACGTACCACACAGCTTGTGATCAGTGTGATCAAAAACACTGAGTGACAACAAGTGAATGTAATAATGGTTTTAAGTGTGACAGAAAGCATCCGTTTGAAGACTGAAGCAACAAAGGTGTGAGAATACACCCACAACATACCTCGATGTGATGCTGTGATACAGTCAAAGAATGAAAACACATTTTCTAACTCTACAGACGTATAGGGAATTTATCTTTTTGAGGGAGGATGAAACAAAAACTTCTTCCATATAATCATAAACATGTTAAATAAAACTGGCTGAGTTATAGCCTGTGCCTTACAATCACTTCATCAGTCTGTTAATATTCATTGCGATTACTAACAAGTCTTTAATACGACCCTCACAGGACACTATACAATTTCCACTCCCCAAAGTCTCCACAATCTAACAGTGCATATTATTATACTGCCTCTTAGTGTTTACTGTTGTATTCAGCCTGGCCTCCCTGGTCTAATGTTGATAAAGGATTTATGATAATCATTTCGCACATTAATCATTATGAGAAGTATTATTTCCTGTCAGATCAATACAGCAAGGAACAGCAGCTCTGCTCAAAGCAAACCTCCCTGCACACACACACACTCACACACACAAACCAAAGACTCAAACTACCCCCACCCCTGTTCATAGAGGGATTACTAGATTTATGAAAGCTACTACTACTAGATATATGAAAGCTACTACTACTAGATATATGAAAGCAAATGTATTTCCTTGTTGTTACTTGGTCATAAATATTTATCTATAGCCCAGGCAACAGGTCATACTGAGCATTTCACTGAATGTGATAAATGGGGAAAACCTCAGAGGGCTCTAGCAGCTGGTGAATGGCATCTGTATGCATCACTGCCTCCGATGTCAGACAGACTGCAGGACGTACTGCAGAGGCTCAGGGGAGCAGGGGAGCAGGGGAGAAGGGGAGCAGGGGAGCAGGGGAGGGTTAAACCAGGGAGCGAACACTGATGAAACAGACCGTAAGAGCTGGGGTGTGACAGGTCATATTGTCTGTAGCAATGGCTGTGAAAATACCTTCTTAAAATGTTCCCTCTGTGACAAGTAACACATTTGAACCTACTGTAATTAATTCATTGTCTTTACCCGCTTAGTCACAGGGGGGTGAAGCCTGTCCCAGCATACATTGGGCAGAAGGCAGGGAAACACTCTGGACAGGTCACCAGTCCATCGTACGGACAATCACTCACATTCACACATATGGTCAATTTCCACTTGTATGTCTTTGGACCGTGGGAGGAAACTGGAGCACCCAGAGCTCGGGGTGAACATACAAACCACACAGAAAGGGCCGGGGATCAAGCCTGGGATATTCTTGCTCTGCGGCCCCTACTGTAATTGCATTGTTTAAGCCATTTCTCTTCCTGTAATTCTGAACATAGTCCTTCACCACTATGATCAGCCTCCAGCAGTGACACTCAGTGACACAGCGCACCTGTAAAACATGGAAAAGACCGTGGGAATGTTCCCACAGCTCCTTAAAACCAATTATTACCATACCAGACAGGAGGCCTAGGAAACCAGTACTGGTCACAGGGTCAGAGCTGGTCCAAATGAACCCTGGCAACAAGCTACACAGAGTAGCACACACCATCTACACACAGCATCATGCCATCAGGATAAATAAGCCATATTCCCTCCATAAGACATATAATTGTTACTAGTTATTTTATTTTTAGTACTATCTTTAACAATATTACACTTGACTAACTTATTTCAACAGCAATGCTTTTTCACATTTCCATGTACACCATTCATTCTTTTAACCGAAGCTACCTGACTTAAAAAAGAGTGTTGCTCTGTTTTCAGC
>OMOT01001419.1:2754-19813 GCA_900312575.1 Acanthochaenus luetkenii
TTCTAGCCAGGCAGGGTTTACCTCTCCATTAAATTCGCCTACAGCAGCCATTACTGCTAATCCATTATCTAATAATGTAGTCATACGAGCCTAATCAGAGTCCTTCATTAGATCTGATCTGGACAACAATAGTCTGTATGTTCCCAGCCTAACCGCCACATCCCTCTCACTCAAAAGTGTGACTCTCATTACAGTGAGTGGTTTAATATGGTTGTAATGACCACTGTCAAGCAGAGCCTAATCTGACCGAGATGAAAATAAATGTGATAGTTTGGTTAGAGTAACTGTTAGGCCATATAATGACTCATCTGCACAGTTAAAAAGGTGTTTTCATGGTACATGACACATGTCACCAAACATGTTTTATTTTCTTGTGGACCGTTGACTCTTCATTGTCAGCTAACCAGCCAAATTCAAAAGCAGCCTTAAGACTGGAATTTCAGGTTATGAAACGGTGATACTGGTCTGGGTTGACAAATGCTTGATGTTGCCAATGTGCTTTGACATAGAAAATACTTACTTAGATAATAGTTGGGGTAATAAATAAAAAATGCAATTATCCAAAACTAATGGATTAAATCAAAACTTCATTCAGCAGCACATGAGCTTAAAGACCCATTCTCATCTAAAACTATAACTATAAAGATAACTACACCTACAATAACAATTTCAATAATTCTAAGTAAATAGAATGTCTATGTTCCCACTATAACTATAAAAACATAAAAAACTATAACTATATAAACAATATTTTTGGTTCGATCTCAGTTTATAATTTATTTGTAAACCTTCATTTGCTGAGGAACTTAATCGCAGATAGTGTTGTAGTGTGAATGCTTGAGCAACAATGTATCGTCATCATTTATAGTTATCTTCATAGTTATCGTTCCAGATGTGAATGGGCCTTTATAGTTATCGTTGTAGTGAAACCATGAAACCATCTATTTACTTAGAACTATCGAAATATTTTTATAGTTCTCGTTCTATAGGCCTTAGATTATTGGAATGGGACGACGTGTGTGTGTGTGTGCATTGAGGGGGTTGGGGTTTGGAGATTGTACGTTTAATATTTGACTCGATCAGTCGTGCTGAGCTGGGCACCTAGTCATGCGGTCTGCATTAGGACTGACAGCTTTGTTTAAAATCAACAGTGGTCCAGGTGCGGCAGACAGCCATCTGGTGCCCACAGTAGCCCACCTGCACTGGGCTATGTTGACACAGGGGCCAAGAGGAGGTTTTACCTCTACCAAAATAATGCTACACTGGGAGCCTCTGTAGATGCAGTTGTAACTGGGGTTAGTTAATAACATTCCTCTTATATATATATATATAATGGAATTGTTTACAGTGGCGTACAATGGGTGCAACAGCACAATAAGCTTCGGTTCCTATATCAGCAACATTATAAACATCCGGTATTGAGGAGCACAAGGGTAAAGAGCCACGGTGCCCTGATAACATTCCTGTGAGAGATGTGCTAGAAATAGAGACACGTATCTATGGAGAAGGGTAGATGGCATTTTTTGATGAGAACTAAGAGAGAGAGGACACGAGAAAGGAGATTTGAGTGGATGACGCAAGGAATTGTAATACCGCACTTTTCCCCTCTTCATGCATTCTCTCTTTTTCCCCACATCCAAAGGTCAGTCAGTGAATCTGACGCAGGAGGCATCTGGTCCCTCATATGATCATATAACCGTATCCTCTCTAAGGACCACGTGAGGACATTGCCCTCATATCTGCGCTCAACACAGCTGATCCTCTATGATACATCCCTTGGACTTGCGTCACACATCACTTTTTTTTGATAGGTACTTTTCAACTTCTGCTTCAAGTAGGATGCCATCCCTTTGGAGAAGGGCAGCAACATAATGGAACCGTTTCATAGACACGGGTTAATATATAGTTCTTTCAATAGAGAATAGTACATTTTTGGTGAAACTGGTCTAATATGGCTACAATCTTGTAAAATGTGGCTAAGACTAGAGTTAGGGTTTGGTGTTAGACTACTGCTACTCTCTAGGCTATACTGCTCCAACGTATACGATATAAATCTCTACAAATGTAAACGAAGACCCGGTGGGATATTATGAACATTATGTGTGTATATCCTCGCCATGACCGTTTTCTCTCATTTTTCTCAACATTTCTATTTACACTCAGCCTGCTCTGGCATATATCAAGACAAGAGGTCACTAAACAAATTCAGCAGTCATAACAAATGATCCATAGCCAGACACAGTGTGAGAACAAGTCATGCATGACCAACTGGTTCAACAGAGAAACAAAGCAAAGTCTGTACAAACAAATGGTACGCGTCCTTAATAACAAATACCTACAGGGGCCTGTTCTGGAAGTTAAAAATGCAAATGGTATATTAATCTCCATTGCAGCGAATTGAGAAGCCATCAGACGACAGAGGCGATGAGATAGAGGGGGTTGGGGGACGTCTCAGCAGGAAGTTGAAATGTCCTAGAGAAAAAAAGAGTGGGAGGAAGTGGGAGACTGAGAGATCTTTGACACCACACAATGTCTGCTTTCTGTCCGTCTCTTCGGTGGAACACATCTGAGACTGGAAAAGGACTCTATTGTAAATGCTTGATGGGAGTTTTCTCTCCGGAGCTGCAGGGGTCCGTTTCCTGTCCACCAGAATGACCGATTGTGTGACAGGGCAGCTCGCGGGCTCACATTATGGCTGCCGCTTGCCCACCCAGCCACGCCACTTTCTCTAACATCCCAATGGTGCTTTTTCATCACAATCTGCTCTACGACCGCTATCTCTCTTCACTACTTGTCTCCTTCCCTTCCCTCTCCTCCTCTTAGTGTGGGCTTTATGCCTGTCCTCTGTGCCTCTTCTTATCTCTCCAGACTTTGGGTTCCTCTGACCACGAGCCAGGCAGACGCACGCCCACACTCCCCTAGCCCGTGACATTTCCCGTCTCTCTGATATTTGTGGAAAACAGAGGTTATATTGCTTCCCCGTGCTTGGTGTGTCAGTCACATGGGCTCCTTTTAGCCAAGTATGATAGAGTGTAGATGAGGGCTACGACAGCTTGTTATCGACCGTTTGTAGCCAAGAGGCAGTCTTACAGAGGGTCACTTTGTGGCCACTGGCTACTCGGGGTGAGAGGCTCCATTATGCCCTTATAGCAGAAGACATTGGTGGTATGTGGTGGTGTTGGTGTGTGTATGCGTGTATTTCTGTATATGGGTCATGAGTCACATGCCAGGGTTGCAAACTAATGTTTTACTGAATGGATTGGAGTGGATCCATTCAACAAAGAATAGGTGTGAAAACCTACCAGGCACAGGCAACCATGTTCCATGGAGTGCAGTGAGTCTGCACTACACTTGATTGACCCTCTGTGAAACATTGTGGGACGCTGTTTTGATGCGTGTGAAGATTTGGCGTTTGGAAGTGTGTGTTTGACTGAGTTGGGCTGTTGGAATTGATGCCTTCCCTGTTTGACTATAAACACACACATACTGTAGAGCCATGTGGTTGTGAGTGGACTCTTTGTAAATGTCCAGTGACGCTCTCACACAGCACAGGCATGAAGGAATGTGTAGGGTTCTTACAATATGAGGCTTTGGCAGCTTCCACAGGCTTTGTTTGAGAAGTCTTCTTTGTGGCATTCATTTGACTGTACTCACATTTTTCAGTGTGTTTCCCGTTATAGCTTTGTGGCAGAGAATGGCAGAGAACCCCATGATCATGTATGTATTTATCTATATAAACAGAGAGGTAACAGCAATAATGTGAAACTCTCAAACCAATGCCTTTTTCAAGATGGACCTACTTGGCTGTATCTTTCTTAAGACAAAGAAAGGGAGAAATTGTAATTTGATGGGCGTGCCAAGAAATGAAGCTAAGCGGGAAATAGAAAAACCATTAGTTCTCCAGAGAAGCTAATGGTTTTTTTCCATTCTCTTTACTGTGGTGTTTTTCTCCGTTTTTCCGAAGCAGAGAGTGGAGACGTCACGTTGGCGGCAGGCTGCAGGCACACTCTGGTCTGTGAGCGTGCTTGCTGCAGGCGTTGGAGAGGCCCATGGTTGTGTCACTGAGCCAGATCTGGGTGAACTGGGACACAACACAGGCTCACGCTCAGGCAGGCCCTGCCATACACACACTCACATTCACAATAGGGATAGATTGCATAGAATAGCACTACATTCCAGGGATAGTGGTTGTTGCACATGTGAATAGCTGCATAAAGCTGAAATACAGCAGGGAATGACTTGCAATAGAGCATTACTGCAGTAAAGATACATAACTGTGAAAAATGGTCATTTGCACATAATATATGGTTATATTCATGCATATGATGGACGATACATATATCTGGATTGCACACAATGGATAAATGGTAAAACCTAGATCCTGTTTTTACTGCATACAATACATTGGCCTACAAATAGTTCATCGGTCTTCTTAGGGAGGAATTGTTTAATGTTTAATTAACATTTAGTTCTCCTTTCACCCATCAGAATAGTGAATGAAATGACATTAAACAAAAGGCTGCAGTGGCCACTCCTGGACTAAAGGAGAATAAATGCAGGAGACGTTCAGAAATGGGGGCTTGTATATATCAGCTTGTATATCAGTGTTCCAAAAAATCCTGATGCAGCAGCAAATTATAAACATTTCAAACTTATTTTTATTTAGATGAATAGTCTTCTACATAATCTTGACCTCCTCTATTATTGTAGCCTCTAATGAGGTAGTTGTATTTATACTGTGGGATTCCGGATTTGCTTGTAAAGCGGTGTGTTGTATTGAGCAGAGGAAGTAGGGTCTGACCTAAGAGGCCCTGTTTGGCCATGAGAACCGAAGCAAGGTCTCCTGGGATATTTTGCCTGTGTCATCCCCTCTGTTATGTTTCCCATGAACCTCGTGGTAAGGTTTATAGTAAGCAAAAGAAGAAAGCAGCTGTGTGGTTTCCAAATAAAGCCTGTGTGGTCATTCCCTGTTCTATTCTTATCTGTTCACAATAAGGATGAGAATATTCGGCTCTTTTGCGAGTGGATTTGGACCGCTCATACTACAGCAACGTAATAATGATGCATTCTTATAAAAAAAGAAAAGATCACAATGTGAGGAGTTTCATTCCAAAACTGATCTGACATGTACTGTCTGTCACCTGTGGGACCTTCTATAGACAGGTGTGTGTCTTTCCACATCCCGTCCAATCAATTGAATTTACCACAGTGGACTCCAATCAAGTTGTAGAGACGTCTCGAGGATGATCAATAGACACAGGATGCACCTGAGCTCAATTTTGTGTGTCATCGCGAAGGGTCTGAATACTTATGTAAATGTCATATTTCTGTTTTTTATTTTTAATGAATTTGCAAACATTTCTAAAAACCTGTTTTGTCATTGTGGGTTATTGTTATAGATTGTTGAGTCTGGTAATGAAAATGCTCTAAAACCTAGCCAGGTTATAGTGGGAGAGATGTGTGTGGTGAGTAAGAACAGGATCTATATGTGCTGAGTGAAGGCCCAACATTGAATGCTCTCTCTGATTGATTTTATTTCATACAGAGAGATGGGCATTAATCTCATTCAGCCTTTGTCAGACTCCAGGCTCAGCACCCCCACTGCACTTCCTGTCCTACTCTCTGGTTAGTAGGAAAACCCTGTGTGTGTGTGTATGTGTGTGTATGTTATTTTCACAGTATACACTCGCGACACCAGGCGAGCACAATAATTATCTAGGACAGAAAACAGTGGTACTGTACGTCCATACAGGTGCCCCAATATTGTAGTTCTAGAGCAACATTGGTGGTTTCATTTTGGTTAATGAATTGTGCGCTTTGACATAACCTGGTTGACTAAAGTGAAACGTGTCAGTAGCAAGTGTCGGGCCAACAGCAGCCAAACACCACCATCGTTTGGTCAGGCCAACGTTATATTAATATGAATTAATAGGTAAATCGTGCACCCTGACATCGAAACGATTGCAGCTAGCACTGTCGTATATTTGTTGGATAACCACAAAGCAGCCAAACGCACTCCACGTCCGCTAACATTCGTTTGCTAGCAAATAGTTTACTACAACTAGGCTATAGCTTAGGCTAATGGTTAGCTCGTTTGCTTGCTAACGTTACCTACCGTAGTTTGCTTGTCAGTAGCCTATGTTGTTGTTTTTTGCTCTCTGATCATGTAGTAGCAAATTAGTTTCTATGATGGCTAGCTCGTCCAGCTTGAGCTAGGTGTACCTTGCCTTGTTCTAGTTGTGTAGCTGATAGGCTTTTAATCGCCTCAGTCTGTCTGGTTTTGTGACAGATAATGGAAGCCATACACTGGGCACCCTTCCAACACATAACTCAACTATCTTAACAGTCCACACAGACCCATAGCAATCTTCTCTGAATCTTAAGTGTGATTGCACAGTTCAGCCTACTTGTCTACTGTTTCCCAAACCGAAATTCGCCAAAGTATGATGTCGCAGTTTTTGGTTGGTTTACGTTTCAAATGTTTGTCTTCATGACTTTTGCAGGTCTCTTTAGAACACTGAACGTTTGCTCTGAATTATGCCTGCAGCTTGCTGAATCAGGCCTTTTGATTACAACCAGAACACAAAGTAAATCATGTATATGTCCACTTGTTACTTGTTAACTGACGTCCTGATTTAGCTGCAGCTAAGCATCTGAGCACGGACAATAGAGACGTGTTGCAACTTCTGACGTTTATTTTCTCGAGAATGGCAAACCGCATTCTCTGGAAGAATCACATGATGCCGAGGCTTCCGCCGAAATGAGCATGTTATGTAGTTTAACCCTCCAGTGACAGTGTTTTTTGACACGTAGAATCCATCATGGATCTACATAATCCGCTCAGCAGCTCCCAATGTACACTGAAATGTCAGAGAAACAAAGACATGATTGTTGTTGAACCACTGGTTGTCCTCTTTTTAACAAGATGAAATGAAAATCACAAGATCTTGTATTGAAATGCTTCCTATAAAAGAAGCATTGTAGGCTTCTTGATATGCCACTGTTTTCTATCATCAAACGAATAAATGAGCCCCCAGCCCAGTATAGCAGTGGTATCCCATTGTTCTCTGAGCAGTTACTCTGGCGTGGAGTGGAATTACTTGGCAGGTAAACTTCTCAGCTCATTGTCATTCATCCACTTCTGCCTTCTCTCTCCTTTGTCTGTCTGGAAAGATTATACCGAGACAGAGCTCATTAACCTCTATACACCTCTGTTGAGTGCCCTGGCTCTGCTCACACATTTCACCGGGGCGTTTGTCCCCTCCCCTACATTTATCAACCTAATTGCAGTGGAGGATGATAGTGGCCATGAATAAATCTCTAGTGCCACATCTACTAACAGAAGTGCACAGCGCACATGAAACATCTTGTCTCAGGAACCTACCGGATGCCGACGTAACAAACTGATTTGACTGTATGCAAATATACCAACGCAATTCAAAAATTCAACAATTCCCAGCAAATCCGAACGGATCAGAGAAATCATCTGTTACATCTCAACAACCCAACACCAACAAAAGTGATAGAATAACTGTCCTCCGTTAACTTCCAACTCAGCAGCGCAAGCATGTCACAGAATATCCACTACACAATGCTGCCTACTGCCATCTGACCAATGAGCCTACGTGACCCCAATCAACCACCACCAGACCCCCCTGTGAGTCTAGACCATGGAGCTTCGGCCCAAGTAAGGACATGAATAAATGAGGGCAAGGAAGGCACAAAGACACTGTGTCCACTTCCTGCAGTGGCAGTTCTGGTAAGGACATTCGGATAAAGAGCCCATTCAGATTACTTCTGAATGTGATGTGTCATGTGTAGTCAATTGTAGGTTTCATTGATATACATTTTTGACTGCAAGTATAATGATCCCGAATATGTCTTTATATTACATTTGTAGCCCTCCGCAAGACGTAACTGCGTGCTGTAGGCCAGCTGGGTTCTATCAACGCAGAAGAGCCACATAAATGAGGAGCATGCCTAACTTGACCACATGGCCCATCTACTTTTGTTTACTGAATGGATAATTACAATGTGTGTGATGGGAGGGTGAGGGATTAGTGAGCATGAATGAGTTTACTAGGGGAAAAAGCCTTCTTTCATTCCTCATCACCATTCTTAATTAACAAGAGATGTGGCTGTCCACCCACCACCTTAAACTGGGCACCCATGTGAGTCTGGAATGCTTTAGCACATCTGCTCTAGATCACCTTGTGATGATTAAGCCAGCACACATATGCGCATTGGCACCAATATCAATTTCCTGGAACCATCTTGAGATGATGCAGTTGGAGGTGTCCATTTGAAAAAGTGGAGACTGTGGCCATGAAGGGACGACCTGGCCCGCAACAATGTTTTGGTGCATTCAAATGATGTTCAGCTGGTACTGAGGGGCCTAATGTGCGCCAAGAAAACATTCCCCATATCATTACACCACCACCACCAGCCTGCGCCGTCGACACCAGGCAGGAAGGATCCATGGATCTCAAGCCGTTTATGCCAAATTCTGACCTTGCCATCGACGGTGTTGCGACAGAAACCAGGATTCATTGGACCTGATGTTTTTCTGCTCTTCGGTGCCCATCCGCTTCAAGGTTTAACGACTTGTGTGTGCCGAGATGCCTCTCTGCACATCGCTGTTATACTGAGCTGTTATTTGCACACTCGTCTGTTTGCAAATGCTTGAGCAGGTCTTGCCATTCTCCTCTGAGCTCTCTCATCAACATCGTGTTTTCACCCACAGGACTGAAGCTGACTGGATGTTTTATCGCGCTATTCTCTGAAAGAAATCTAACACACTGTAGTGCATCATAATCCAAGGAGGGCGGCCATTTCTGAGATGTTTGAACCCACGCGTCTGGCACCAACGATCAAACCGTAAATCACGTATTCCAACATTTAGTCGAACGGTAACTGAACCTCTCAACCGTGTCTGCATGCTTTATAATTATGCTTTATTTCTATTCCTCTGTCTGGAGGAGTGAGATGTTGCACAAATGGGTAAGTGTACCTAATCAAGTGGAGACTGAGCGCAGGGTTTTGTGTGCTATGCGTTTTGTTTTGTTTACATGAGCAGTGTCCTAATTGTGCATTGTAATATGTATTATATCACTTGTGTTTCAGTGAGAAATACATTACCCACCCTGGCATCAATAAAATACTACTACTATCCTTACTCGTATAAAAGATGCCACTGTAAAAATGTGGAACACATGTGCAACAGATGCAATTGCACATGCACACACACACACACACACGGTAAAGGCTACCTTTTTTGAGACTGTGCTGCTTGGTCGAGTTTGAGCAATTGGTTGATCGAGTGCTTCCTCTCTCCTCTCCTCTCATCCCACTTCCATGAATTATTCCCAGTCAGCCAGGGGAGGTGATAGATTGATGCACTAATCCAGCTGCAGACCACTGGGAACCTGCATATTCTAAAAAGGAAAGTCAGCAGTAGAGACAGAAAACGCTCAGAAAAGAAGTGCATTTCTTCCAGTATTTCTATTTTGCCATCACGAGTTGTCACTAGCTTTTCACAAACTTTCATTGCGATGTCAAAGTATCGTTGTGTCCAGATAAGAGTTCATTCTATCCCAGCTAGTCAATAGAGTTCTCAGAAGAGCGCTGCAGTGACATTCCACTAGGAGACCTAGATAAACAGGCTAAGACAAACGACACCCAGTAAGAACCATCTCTCTTTTCTAATCCTCCATGCCCTCAGTATCCGACATGATTGGTGGGGCAGGCTGCAGCAACGCAACTATGGGAGCATGGGAGATCCTGGTGGGAAAACCCTTTACCATAATAACACCGTGATGCTATTTCTCTTCTTATCTGAACGTGTGAACAAACTGGACGGGCAAAGATAGAGGTAAAGCCATCGTTAGCTTATCCCGACGCAAATCTCATTCCCCTGTGACCAGTCAATGTGGTTTGGTACACTTTACTCCGTGAGCACGAAACAAATGGTTCCATTAGCCAATGTGTGTGGATGAGTCGGCGCCACCTGTGTGACCGGACCAAAATAAGAGCAAAGAGGGAAGAGACCAGGTTAAATGAGGCGGCGGGCCGTTAGTGAGAAGTTAGGGGGGAGTAAGGGGAGAGTAAACGTCTGCACCCTGCTGTTCAGCACCCCGCTCTGTTGGGACACATTACCTCATCGGGCACACAGAGCTCGGTGTTGACACAGCCTCGGCTTCTGGCCTGCAGATAACTTGGTTGTCCCCTTTACCGCCTCGCCGGAGGATTCAACCCGACTCGTTGTCGAGGAGCACGAACAGAATGACGTCCACGTTTTTACCCTCGAATCTAACGAGTGTACTCTGAAATGTGTCAGTGGCACATTCTAAATCACTGGACTCAATCAACTCAAATGCCCTTATGAGTAATGGAATGACCAAAAGTATGCACATCTGAGATCTTATCAGTGATCGATTTATCTTCTTAATATATGGCAATTGCACCACACCATGCATCTATAAACTCCTCATCATCCCTGAGTATTATCTTTGTAATGAAAATAAATGAACCCAGGTTTGTGGCCTCTTTGGCAGAGACAGCAAAGGGCCTCCTTTAATGTGTCTGGCAGTGAGGGGGCAGTCTGACAGTAATGAACTGTAATACATCTCACATGACCGCGGCGGAAACCGTCACTTCATTCTAATAAAATAACTCCTCTAGATGTCTCCTGGGAAATCATAGCAACCATGGATCTTATTATCTATAGCCTGTGTCATGTGCAACACTTGAATAATATGAATGACAAAGGCAGTATTTAGTTTTTATTTATTTATTATTTTCGAATAGCTTATTTGTCACAGAATATAAAAAATAAAGTGACTCCGGATTGTCCATTCTGTACACATCTTTACACGGAAACTGATATGTGTCAGATGTAGCCCATGATGTCTTTGCAGATTATGGGCTGTCGGCTGCCTGATTTCATGAGGGCTGCGAAGTGATAGAAGTCTGTGTCTAGCTCGTGAAGGCATGAGTGGGACTGGTGGAAAAAGGGGGCTCTGGGCTGCGGCACCCCAACCGGACAGGACAGACGTTTGGGAGCATTGGCAGTCCTGTTAACACGAGAGGAGTCCGTGGACCTCATCCTCACTCTGCCCTCTACACTCTTGGATATCCCTGCCAGTTTCCTTCTCATGTTGACAAAGAAGCCTCTAGCCAGTCTGCACCCAGAACTAGGCTTCAGTTCAGTGGCTTCAGGGCAATCTGGCAGGTCCATCCAATTCTGAATGAGGTCGGCAAAGCTGTTGTCCCCCAGAACCAGCGGTTGGCGGTTGCGTCCCCTGGTCAACAAGGAGTTTGTCCAGTCCTCCTGGTCACTGACTTCAAATGACGTCCATCTCTCTAGACAGGCGTCAGAGGTGGATTTGGGTCGAACACGACCACTGGAGGCCATGTTTGTGCGGAGGCAGGCAGAAGAGGACACCCGCACGTTCCTCGTCCTCCTGAGAACCACCCGTTCCTCCTGCCACGAAGCCTCGGAGTAGCCCGAGTCAAACTCCAGACTCTTCTCACTGCTGGGAGAGCCCAGGCCCAGCCTGAGGCTGAGGCCCAGCCGACTGCTTGTGTCCTCCTCCTCCTCCTCCTCCAGAGGACTGGCCAGACAACAGGCAGAATCATAGGTGCTGGCCGTGCTGGCGTTTGACATCCGCAGGCGTGTACGGTGTTCTCGTTGCAACGCTCTCTGCTGACAAGCACGTGCCAAAGCAGAGTGGCGGGTTAAGGCAGCGACCGGGGAGGTGACGGTAGCAGGGGGCTGTTTGGCTGCAGGACAGGTTCTCCGTAGTTGTTTCAGGTCTTGCAGCGACCTCATCATATATTGCATCTGCTCCCGTAAGCAGTCCCCGGAGTCACGAAGGCAGAGCTGTGGGGACAGAAGAGACAGTCAGACAACAGTTGGCACTAAATCACACACTGTGGCACATCAATACGAACGGTCAGAGAGATCGACGCCCGTTTCTAGCAAAAAGTAAAGTACCGGTACATAGAAGAGATCTACTGTGTAGTGAGGAGAAAATGGGTCATTTTGGATCTTGGTTCAGCTCCAGCGGGCCTGTCTCTTTAATTCAGCAGTAACACGCTCAGGAACATAATACTCCCATTTCCTCTCTGACTCACAGGATCCCATGCTGATTGGTCAGAATCAACCAGTGAGCAACGTTGGCTCACTCTCAAAATCAAACAGAGGATGAGAGATCATGTGACCGTACGTGCGCCTTAAAGAATATAAAGTGAAATGGGAAAGATGGATGACATCCCATACGTAAACACAGACTACACTAAGCTCTTAAAATGGGATTATTTAGTATAACTTGTTGTTTTAAAAAAAAAAAGTTGTACTTATATCATATAGGCAAGTACAAGTAAAGGCTGGGGGTGTTTGTAGTGTTTTATGCGCAGGAGAAGCTGGCCTGAGGTGAGATACTGTGCGTTAAGAGGCTCATCTGTGGGTCTGGACTCTCGATGTTCATCACAACATAAAGGGCCAGTTCTTTGTCCACCTGAGCACACCGACCCCTGAACCTGCACGACCTCCCTCCTCTGTGGCTCCACTGTCCCATTCAAGCACTTTGACCCCGTTGCGAGACCGCGCCTGCCCTCATCGGTTCTCATCATAACTCTGTTAAAGATGTTGCAAGAACTTGAGAATGGACCCGCACCAGATTTGTGCGCTACAGGCCTGAGCCGGTGCAGCAGAAACGAGCCTGAACTGCCAAACCCAAGTGTCGGTTCCTGTGAACAGCATCGCCATGACGCTTCATGTTGACTCCAACCAAATAGAGGAGGCATGTGAGCATCGGCAGATGTTTCCATGCTGCTCTGCTCTGCTCAGATTCAGCTACTTCAATCTTTACTGATCACGTCCGTTTTATGGCGCGCCAGCAAATGAGGTAACAGTAACGCGGTCCCAACACTGAAAATGCGCCAAACATAAAGAAAATGTACAAAAATAATAATCATAATAATCCGAGATGAACCCGAACTCACCATTTATTCTCCTTTCATCTGCAAAGCTCGATTCCTGCAAGGAAAAGGAAAAGACATCGGTTGTTTTACAGGCTGCTGAGAAATCACGAACGCGCTTGTTGACGGTTAGGCGACACCAGACGACACCGGGAGACAATATACTCACGTCTGACGTGACACCGTCTGTCCGGAGGAAACCATTCATCCCGTTAACTGAAACAGATATGTTCCCGGTAACCGTGCGGATCCCGTCCCGGTCCCAGAGAGTCACACAGACGCAGATGTGCCGAGTGAAACGTTGAGTCCGCTTCGCCCCCTTTTACAGCACCGCGCTGTCGGAATCAGCCAATCGCAGGCCAGGGAGCTGAGCGCGGTCACCCGCAGACCCCCGCTCTGTGTGCAGCCACACCTGGAAGACAAGGGTCCCCCATAGAGAGGTTCTGTAGACCACAGACCCCCGTTCCGCGGAGGTTCCGTGTTTGTTGTCGTCGGTCTGTATTGAAGGTGGGGGAATAACAACTGAAAGGGTGAAACCTCTGATCAGAACATGCAGACGGGTGACGTCATGAGTGGAGAAACATAAGGAATGCAGATGCTTCCATGCATGATACCATTAAGCATTTAACATGCTATCGTGCTCTGTGTATAGAAGTGCTGAGCAGGCCCACTGGACCTCGGGGTTGGATCAAGATGGAGAGAGGAAAAGATCTAAGTGACTGAGGGCTCACTATTGGGGCACGGATGGCAGGAGCTTCAGTCACAAACACTGTTCAACTGGCTGATGTTTCAATAGGAACAGTGACTAGTGACATCTGCATTCAGATCTATGGGAAAGACCTCAGTAAGTGGGATCTGTCAGGAAAATGGCTCTGTTATGCTGCGGGGGGCATTTCCCTGGCATGGTTTGGGTCCACTTGTCCCCGGCTTAGAGGGACGGGTCACTGCAAATCATCACAAAGTTATTCTGAGCGATCACCTTTATCCTATGATGAAACACCTCTATCCTGATGGGAGTGGTCTCTTCCACAGGGCCCGAGGCGTCACTGAACGGTTTGATGACTGTGAATCAGATGCTATGGCCTTCACAGCCACCGGATCTCAACCCAGTCGATCATCTATGGGACATTTTGGACCGACGTTTTAGACGGCGCTCTCCACCACCATCCCGATCAAAACACCAAATGAGGGAATATCTTTTGAAGAAGAAAGGCGCTCCAGAGTTCCAGTAGAGTTCCAGAGACTTGTAGAATCTATGCTAAGGCACACTGAATCTGTTCTGGCGACCCGTGGTGGCCCAACACCTCACTAAGACACTTCATGTTGGTTTTTCCTTTAATTTATTACCCGTTTGTATCTGGAGTTGGACGAGAAATTTCATTTTTACCTTCCTCCTCATCACTGTGCTGAAGGTAGAAGTCTGCACATAGACCAGGGATGTCAAACCATGTGACATGCAGGGCTGAGACTGTGTAGGTTTTCCTTCCAACCAAAGACTACACCATCTGATTTCATGATGAGTTCCTCCTCTCTGGTTGAAGGTGTGTTAATCATTGAAATCACCCGGTGTAGATGTAATGTGGTTAGGGTTAGGGCAAATGAAAGGTACTGACTTGCGTGTGCATTCTAAACGTTTGTGCGTTTGGTTGATGGGCGTGTTGCGGATGATTTATGAGAATGATTGCGTAAATGGCAACAGGTCTAAACAGCAGTATTTAAACGAGGGTTTTGCGTGTTTAATGGTTTGCACCATGGAGAGTTTGGACGGGCAACAGAACCTCAAGCGCTAAATGAAATTTGAGCCTATAGAATTTGAATTAGAAGGTTGAAATAGTCTACAATAAATGTTAGATTGTTTTGTGACTGCAGTGATGAGTTTTTGAGAATGATTTTGCGGGGCTTCACACAGTTAGAAATGATTAAGACTGAGCATTTTGTTGGGTAATAATTGGTTTAGAATTTTGAAAGTGATTTTCTCACTAAATGCGGATTTCTTTATATGCATGCGGGGCGTTTGCACCTTCACTTGAAACATATTAAATAAAGACACAATCTCCGTCAACTAAATTGTGTTCAGGTTTGATAGATCACAGTGCGTGTGCTGCATTCAGCTATTTACATTTTCTCCTCCCAGTATTGTGCAAAATAGCATGTAAATGCCCAATCTTGCATATTCATGGAGGCAAAAGTACTAACTGGATAAAGCATGTTATTTTGCACATTTGAAAGACGCAGTCCTCAGTGCTGTTAGTAGATCAGTTTGTATATTTATTTGTGCGTGCTATGAGTTTGCACACATTTTTACACACGCAAACCTTTAGTAAATCCGGCCGTTACTGTTTTCTCTCTCCCCTCTGTGACAGTATCCCTTGGAGACAAGACGAGTGTGTGTGTGTGTGTGTGTGCGTGTGCGTGTGTGCCTGCCTAATGTGTAGTGTATTGTCTTTGTCTCCTTTCGCCTGCTCATTACTGGAGCAGGTTCAAGGAGATGGGTTCTCATTTGCACAGGCAGCCCTGGGGGCTGGGGCCCTGGTGTGTAGCAGCCAGGTGATTCATACCAGCTCCTACATACTTATTTCGCAGAGGATTAGATTAAAACCAATCAATCACACACACACCCCGACCCAGTGGAAGCTGAGTCGGAGGAGTGCTTTCACCTTAACTGTCCCATCTCACAAAGAGAGAAGAGGGGCTGCGCTTTAATAGACCTTCCAAACTTCACATTTTTCTTGCCCTCTCTGAATAGCCCAGAATAGCCCTGCTTGTACCACGGCAACGTTGCAGTCTATAAAGTCCTTTAAATACAGAAAACAGAGTTTAATTGATTGTCAAGACACTTTGGCTACGTATTCCAGCATGGTATCCTACAGGTCATAGCTGAGACCAGCCATAAAAAACCTAATGTGGACCTAATGTGATGTCCATAATGCATCTTTCCCAGTAACCTTGGCCCAACAGAGTGCTCACTCCTGTGGAATCTCTTGAGAACTGTCTGAAAGCAGAATTATACAAGACTAATGTCCTCTTTAGAGTAAATGTGGTATAATATTTATAAACTCTCCACTTTCTTCACACGCCACTGGAGTGTGCAAATCTATGTGGATGGAAAGTAGCGTTAATGGACTGTCACGTGGGCGAGCGTATAGATTCATATTGTCAGTGTTATGTCAGCACAGTGAATACATGTTACAGCCACACATATATTTTCTGCTTGTCTGAGGTATTCTGGTCATCTGCACAACAGATATTCTACACTGTCCACAATTTAATTCCACATTTAAGTAGCAGTTGGCCTAAGAGTGTAGATCTGTCTCTAATTTTCTGCTTGTTTTTGTCCTCCCTCTCCTATGTGTGCAGGAGAGGAAGCTGTGTGCTTTCCCAACTATTGAGATCTGCAACGCAGACATGATCAACTATATGGTCCCACTGTCCCGCCAGACTGACTTCTTTGTTCCAGAGATGAGGGAGGAGGTGAAAACAGATGTGAAAGAAGAGGACTCTGACGAGGACAGAGGGACTGACATTACAGGTGCTGCTTTGTTCATTCCCAGACCCTCTTGCTACCGCCGACATCCAGTCCTCTTAAGGAAACAATTGACATATTTCAAGATACTGTTGGATGTTCGTTGGATGTAAAAGAATGAAAGGATGGATGCAAGATCTCAGAGCTGTTTAGATTATTACTGCCAATCGCAGTAAAGGTTTTAATGAGAAATCAACATGAATTAAGAATCGTACGTACGGGTCCTCTTCCAAAGCTCAGTAAGGAAGAGAGACACCCTGTATTGACAAGACAGGCTTTATATAGATAAACAGTTTGATGACGGATCATTCCACGAATGTGCTGACGACATCTTCGTGCGCATTTGGAATACGTCAGGAATGTTCTTTGAGATAGCAGATTACATTCTGTCTTGTCTTACTGGGACATATGAACACTTGAAAACAGACCATAGGTCTGACAATAAGTTTGTCTCTAATAAAGAGACGTCTTTAGCTTAAAGATATGATTGGAATATGCTAGTGAGAAAAAAAAGCAGATATGTGTAATCTTGAAATACCACAAATCCCTCCTTTC
>OMOT01001423.1:3146-13290 GCA_900312575.1 Acanthochaenus luetkenii
CCCCCCCCCCCAAGTAATCCTCCCTAACGGCTGTCAGCTTCGTTACAACAAACTCATGAAGCTCCTCTTTGCGTCACTCTTCTTTTCCTGTAACTGTTTAACTCTCCCTGTGTCTTCCTCTGTATCCACTACCCGCACTCTTGCAGCAACAGCTCTAAAATGGAGAGAGCAAACCCTAACATCATCCCTGGCTACCGTCCCGATCGTCTTTCCCTGACACCCTAAGGGCTCATGTTTCGTCACAGATCGTGGAGCCAGAGGTAAACAGGGCAATAGAGAAGAGGGGGCGCTATGCTAGGTCAGAACCAGGACAGACAAGTGCACAGACACATGCAAAGACAAGTCAGTCTGTCCAGATACAGATTATCTAAATGTGTCATTGGAGCGGAGAGCCTCAGTGCATATTCGATTGCTTCCGTTGCAACTTTTTTAGCCATTTAAGGGACATGGTGAAATACTTCCCTTATTATATACCGTAGTGACTTATATGTATATGATGTTCAAGACCAAAACCCTGGCAAAAAAAAAAATCGTAGCGCTGTGGTTCCAGTTGTCTGGTCTGACTGTAGCATTTCTTACAGCAATGTTTATGTAGGGAGAGGGGAGGGACTGAATGAAATGAACAGTATTCCCCCACAACTGTTCAAGGCCTTGCATTGGAATGAAGAGATGCAGAAAAAAGCTGAAATAAGACCAGACCAGGTATCATTCATCTGATACCAGGGGCAACTCTCATGACTTATAAATATACCTGTAAATACTCAAATGGTTTAACCAAACGTAATCTTCTTCAAAATAAATCTTCTGAGGCGACAGACTACTGTAGCTCTACATCAGTGAATAAATAACAAGAGGAGGTACAAAATATCTAATCAACAAACTAGGGCAGCAAATGAAACAAGCAAGCCAGTGACAGGATATCATCCACAAAGCCAGAAACACGATCGAAGTCTGCTCTCGCCTGGATTTGTCACGTCCAACAAAAACACAGACGAACAGATCTCCCCTTGCCTCTGAATCCCAAACGAATACGTGACCTGTGCTGCTGGGGCAAAACTCCATATACAGCTTAGAAGGGATACAGACAGAGACGTAGAGTATCACGGACACAAGAAGACACTTAATCCGAGGAGAGAAGAGGCACAGGGACTTTTCACGAGGAAAGAACGTGATACCTGTGGAAGATGAGGAGCTCCTGCTTATGCATGAAGGGGTTTAGTCTTGCAATGCAGCAGTAAGAGCCCAGTTCACTCACTCTCTTAAGAGCAAAGAGCAGCATGCAGTCTGGCATCGCACGTCGGACCTCAAGACTTTAATGCTGTGCATGCTGGGTAGCTGCATGTTACATTCGTATTGTATTGCTTGTATAATTGGGCTTCGACCGAGGTGTTTAGTGCTGATTTAAGGGCCTTGTTTTATGTGAACGTATATGTTTCTTTTGGTGCGTTGAATTTTGATATGTCCGTGTTTGCAGAGGGGGGTTGTATATAAATAGAATTTGACACGCACGCGCGCGCGCACACACACACACACGCACACACACACACACACAGACCTGGAGTTACAGCTGTTGGCAGTCTGTCATGGAGAGTCCAGCATGAGGACAGAGGCTAGTGCTCCTCCACATGGACAAACTTTTCCAGTTTTCAGATGAAAATCGAACAAACGGGTGAAGCTGCTTTCTTAACTGATGTTGTGATCAAGCATTTATGGAAAAAATGTAGAATTCCCGTAGCATGATGTGATTAAGTATGACAAATTAACTATATTATCAATGTAGCATTTTTTGTGACTTTTTCATATATTTTATGTGGAAATGATCTGTTTGATCTATTTGGCCCTTATTTATCCTTATACATCAATATAAAACGAAATAAAGACTTATAGCTGCTAGATTAAGACAAATTAGAATTGATTTGAAGGACAATTGTTTCCTTGTAGCGCCTGATCTAAAACAGAGGAATTGATGGGAAATGTGAGGGTGGCAATCTACCAGTAGAGGTCGCCACAGGGTCAGTGGTGGAGCACTGTCAAGCGTCCAACGAGGTCTCAGCTCTTTATGTTCAATATGTTTTAACTCTCTGACATACATGTCTTGCCATAGTGTGTTGTTCTGTATATTGCTGTGTATTATAATAATGTTACACGTGTTTCATAGGACTGCCATATATCGAACTATCATACTTGGTATCTGTCCACTGAGACATTTGGTTCCCGTTAAAATGATGCTCAGTACAGTGTCTGATGAGAAAGAATTAGAAGATCCTCTTGAGAAATTGTGTTATGGCACAATGGAGCAACAATCTAAGTAAAGATGATAAATCAGCACGAAATGGATAACAGTCAGGAGTCAAGAATAACGTAGAATCCCAGGTGCCAAAAATGATAATGTCCATGAACATCCACTTAAAATAGTCTGCTGGTTTCCATCCATTAGACTTTGCACAGCAGCAAGCTAGAACAATGGAATCAGATAGTTTTCATTCAGTCTCAGCTCGTCAAGCGATACTTAACGGTAAGTTGCAGGTGGAAACCCTGTACATTTCCTAAATGAAAGGCCACTCTGGTGTTCTGGGCCAACTGGACTGGGTGGTCCGCTGCACCGAAGGCCATGGAGCGCGGAGGTCCAGGTCTGGAGTGGGTGCAGCACTGTTTCCATGGTGCTTATCAACCAGAGTAATTGCGCAGTACTGTACGTGTCCGGACCTCTCATGCTGTTTCTCTGTGACCGCTGTGTCAAAGCGATGCTGATGTGACCTGCTTGCAGACAATTGGATTTCTGTTGTTGCGGTCAGCTGACGATTGGCATGATTGTTAACGTCCGAGCATGTGATGGATGTTCAGAACGTCACGTGTCTTTATTCGCAGGAACACGTGCACTAAAGCTACAGTACGAATACCAAACGTAACAGCTGTAACCAGGATCCACAGGATGTTTCTTAACTCGTGTCAGTAGAATTTGATGGGTGTAGTGTCATTTCCATTTCTAATCAACAATAACATCCACAATTGTCAAACATAATGCTGCTGCCAAATCATCTGTATTGAGGACACTTGACAAACTACACTTTTAGACAAACCACTCGTGTTTCTCTGCACAACCGCATAGGATTCTTTGCCCGACCACAATAGTGGCCACAACAAGGAAGCCGGCCGCACAAATCTGTCCTGGCCCAAGAGAAGTAAACAATACAAAAATAAAACCCACTATGTAATCCACTAATACTTCCTTCCGAAGAGCCTGCACGTTATTGATTGTGTTTGGCTGTGCCATTTGGCCCTCATAAATAAAGATGGAGGGACAGTAAATTAGCTTTCAGCTACAGACAGGGGTCAGCGAGGACCGGCCAGGAAGCTGAGAGTAAACCCAGTCCCCTGCAGAGAGACCGACAGGATGACTGAGAGCGCCTCTGGAGCCAGATGAGCTCATTAGAGTCTGAAGGAGTGCTAAAGCTGACTAATTTGGATTTATAGGGCAGGTTTCGTGACAGACTTGTCTGCACGATGGGAAGGATGAAAGCAGAAGAGGAGGGAATATGATCAAGTATGAAAACATTTCGGGAGGCCTGGCTAGTGTTTTCAATAACAGGGACATTTATTAAACTGCGCTGTTTAATAAATAGGACCCCGATATTGGCAAAACATGCACGGCGTTAAGAGATTTGGTTGTTTTTCATAGACAAATGTTCTTTGCATTCAGATCATTCAAATAGTAATTTATGTCACGTGGGTCAACTCATTATTATATTAGTAATTTTTTCAATCTTAAAGTGCATTTTGATCCAAATGTTTCAGATGTAGTATTGGTCTCCTGTAAAGTCTCCTGCAGTTGGTTATGAGTGCCAACACCGTGATAAGTGCTGCACCATGCGAGCAGTGGTGTGGGAGATTTAGAGTTGATGCGGTTGTTCAAAGACAGTAGGGCAGATGCACTACACGTTGTTTTGAATCGGTTTTCACAGTGTAGCTGCAGATAGTCGATGAGTAGCGAACTAACCACAAACGGCGACATTTTTGTTATTAGTTATTAGTTATTATTGATGTCTTTTTTTCCAACTTTCACGGCAGCTGATCAGCACAGTTCTCCGCTTAATTTGTGTTGTACGTGCAAATGAGAAACAACTCTTATATATCATTCAGAACTTTTGATAAGAAGACTTGGAGTTTCATTCCAAAATGAGTTACCGTCGACACTGATGATACCGCTTTTACAGACTGGATCTGGGATATTGAATGTTTCAGTAAAATATATAGCGTTTTGAAGTCGTCGCTTGGTGTTGATCTCGTAAAAAACATGTTGCTTTTGGCGTGCATCGCTTAACTCAGCAATCACATTTCATTATCTCTGACCATGGTAGGTTTTGGAGCAATTCATAACTAGCCGCTGTGTTGCAAGATGTCTTAAATACGACTTCTCTGGCCTCCCTTAGGCCTGATTCAGACTTTACTAGCATTCGAAACAGACATGACATTAACTGCTGATGCCTTTAAGCCGCTTGGTAATTCGTCCAACTAAGAGCCCTTTATATTATACTAGTCTGAACGGCTACTGCCGGGGCCTACAGCCTTTCTCTGCCTCACGCACTCTCTCTAAACCAACTGTCATTCTCACTACCACAAACCATCTATCACATCGAGCCAGGGAGTCCCTCACCTCAACTCACGTTTATACTCACGTTCTTTTCCATTTATTTTGCTAAACGACGGGAGTTTTTACTCAAGACCAGCCAATGCACGATGCAAGATTGCCTTATAACGGCTAGTAGAGTACTCTCATGGTGGTTTCGCCCCACAGATGGACAAAGTGTCTGTTACTTTGATGACCAACATGGTGTGCCAATAGCAACCGTTCATATTAGAAAAGTCAAGAAGTTAGTACAGGGAACGATTGACCTTTTTCTGTCTTGAGAGATCAGTTAACTTTGCAGCCTTTGGTGTTGCAATAGTATACATGTAAAAAAACAAAAACAAATACTGCACAGATTTATTTCCCCCCTGGTCCAGGTCCAATAGGTTAGTGTTGCCTCAGAAAACTCCAAAATACATCAACTTCATATGGATAATAAAAAATGGTTCTGCCCATTTGGAGAAAAACAATGATTCTTTCATTTTCTACAAACACAGCGTATGACCGTATAACACCTAATCGCAACAGTTCTGCAGAGACCACGCGGTTGGTTTCGGATTTCAGAGTGCACTGCAGTGAGCAAGGGAACGACTTGGAAGTGTCAATGTCAATACTCAATGTAACGATTTCGGGTTGACTTGCGTGTGATGAACTTACGAGTTGATTCCCCCACTCGAGGCGGACTAGACAGCCCGCTCCATCAGCCCTCTCCTCTCTGCCCTCTCCTGCCTCCGGTGCTGATGGAGGACCCCGGTCGCCACGGGGATCCTGTCACCGTCTCTGCAGTGACAGGTGGCAGAAGAGAGGTACAGTACCTGGGGAAGTGACTTCTCTGTTCACCAGATGCCCAACACGCTCAGGTGTGTGTTACTGACGGTTTTTGCTGGTTTTGATTCTTTCTATTTGTGACACATTTGTCCTATATATATTTTTCTTCCTTTGAGGACTTGTCGACTCTAATCACATTTTTATTACTAAATCAGATGTAAGGAGGAAGTTTGGGCTCTAAAAAGTTAATGAGCATGGGCTTTAGAGAGATGTTCTATCTTTACAAACAAAGCCTTCCGCTTCCTTTCTGTATTTCTCCCCGATGTTTTTCATATTCTCTGTGTGAGTAGGCGGTCTCATGTGGTCTCACACTGCAGGTACTGGATTCTGTCGTATCTGATCTGGCCAGGGTCCAACACTGTCTTTCTGCAGCCCGGGCCAAACCTCCCTCTGGGAGTCCCATCGCTCCACCACTGTCCGCCCCCAACCCGCCCTCGGCAGACAGGAAATTATCCGTTTTCAGCACAGCCAACTGACTGTGGAGGTAAGGAGTGTGTGTGTGTGTGTGTGTGTGCGTATTTGAGGGTTTGCCTGGAGGTTCCAAGTCATCCTGAACATCTTCTCCATTCCTCTTGTCCTCACACCCACACAGGACATAGCACAGGACCCATATAGGTGTAAAGTTTGCCACTGTTGGCATTGTGTGTGAGTGCGTGTACCGTCTTCCCTCTCCACTGCTCCAGACTCTGTATAGAACACATTCCAATAAGGGTGTCGGGTCAGTGCAGGCGCTGAAGGATAAGAAGCGGTTTGTAGGCTGCAGTAATTTGTTTAACCTCTGATTAGGCCCAGGAATGTCAACTATGAAGAGACACTGCAGGTCCCGACAGCATCGTTTGACACTTTGGCAATCTGTCATTGCCACTAGCAAGCAAGCGAGTCACCACCCGAGACAATAGCCACTCCGCTGCCCGGGCAGAAAGGGAGACTGATCTTTGCACCATCTGGTTTGGTCCTGAAAGCGGAAGCGGTCATGTCTCTCCATCTCCTTGATTTATCTTGTGTCTTTCTATGTCAGTAAGTTTGCTTTGCATGACATATATCATTTGTATAGAAGGATTTGACCTGATGTTGAAGATATTATCATGAAAGGGAGTTTTGTGGAGTTAAGTATGTCTGCATAGAGAAAGGTGTAATGAGGGTTAACTCAAAAAACATCTATCATCTTGGGGGAAAAAGTCCAGTCTAAACCCAGATTATAAACATTAGTGCATCACATGCTCTTTTATTTAATCCAACAACACAACACTGACCACATGTTACAAAAAAGATGTTTAAATAAATCTGCAAATCTAAAATTTTATGAGGTAAAAGCAGAATTATCAAAGGCACATTTCATCAGATTATTATCTTTACTATGTTTTATGCTCAACTTCAAAACACCATTGCAGTTCTGGCAGAATAAAAACAGAAAAAGAATAGCTTTCCTCAGGAAAGCTATTCTACATATACACACATTCAATCATACAATTTTAGTATGCTAATAAACATGTAATTTTGTAGTTCCAGATACACTTTATTTTCCCGCCACATGTACCTTTAGTAAATACTCCACAGTATATTTGTTGCTGTTGTTATAAGTTGGAATTTATGCAACACATGGATCACTTGGCGGAATCATTAATTTCATGCTTCATCTCCAACAGCAGCTCCTTTTTTCTGCATTGATGAGAAACAGAGACAGGCTGGATTTTGAGGCCATGTGATGTGGTTGTCTATACGCAATGCAACATTAATTGGACATAACTTGTCTTAATGATCTACTCTTGTCTTTTGGTCAGAGGTTGGAGTATCACGAAATGGACTGACAGGACTTCACCGGTCTTTCAGGGGCTCCATAATGAGCTAGAGTTAGAAATGAGACACAGTCATATTAACGGCAGTCTAATTCCTTCTAAATGTTGTACATGTGGGACACCATGAAAAGACTATGGATGGACTCTCACAATGTGCTACTTCTGCACTGCTGTAAAATGACAATGATTATATGCCTCTGTATTCATTTTCAAATTTTTCATATCCAAAAGAAGGTAAGGTGATCACCCAAAATGTGGACGTTGGCAGGTATTAGTCATTTATCAGCCAATAACAAATGCAGATAAATCCCAGTCCAGGATCTAATCCAATAATAACGTTGCATCTTGAACTTTGAAAATAACCACGCTCTGGCAAGACAGTAAGTATGTAAGTGCCAGCAAATACTTCAAGTGACCCTCAAAACTTTTGCTAGACTGACCTCACACTCCGTATCAAATGTAATGTCACCTTATAACGCAGCATGTGTCTTATACATTATGCAGACAGAAATATATACAAAAGACATCTACAATTCCACTCACTTTGAATACTGTATACAGTGGGGATAACAAAAATAACAAAAAAGTCAAAATATATAATACAAGTTTATGGTCTGTATTTAGTGAGCGACATTTTAACACAAAAAGAACATTCCATGTAAGTTCATATATAGTCCTACAGGTTGAACGAGTCCATGCTGCCCTGTGATAGCTGCTTTCCATTCAAAAGGGTACAGAATGGTTCAAGTCCTCCACACTATTCGAAGGTCCCGGGGGGGAAAATGGAGGAATCGCGGTTTGACTTTAGGCGATTTCCCCCTCTGACATTATAGACACACACATTTCAGCTTCGCGACAAGAGACTTGAGTTCAGACGTCCTTGAATACCTCAAGTTGGTGACTTTAATAGGTGCAGAAATCAGTTCACTTGACTCACTTGCTCTCTCTTCAACCCCGAAGCTGCTTTTTTTTAGCAGGATAAACGTTTACAAGGCATGTTAGGGCCGCGGCTTTAGATCTGCGGACAGCGATATAGCGGTTGCTCTGGGTAAGAAGCAGGTTTGACTAAAAGATTCATCAGATGACTCCCATGGTCGGAGAAATGAGATGAGACAATGGGGTCAAGCAGGAAGCGCCCCTCCCAAGAGTGTTTTACGTAGCCTTTTGGAAGTTCAAAGTTGGGAAGTTCAAAGGTCTAGGAGAAGTCCAGTGGGCGGATCATCATGGCCGTGCCTCGTAGCGAGTAGCTGGGGCCCTTGAAGTAGTGCCACTTGATGCCGTTCAGCTTCCCCACGTGTTGCCCTTGGGTGAAGTACATGCCGTTGAGGTTGGACGGGCCACAGGCATCAAACCACCAGCCTGAACAGAGAATAAAGGAGAGGAAAAAGGAAATGTTCTTTGGTCAGTAGGATGATGTAGCCCAATCAAACGGCTGTCATTAAACTACTGTATATTATTGTGTGCCACCAAATAATATAGATAATGCTCAAAGCCAAACTCCTTTTAAACCAGAAATGCACATGGCTTTGTCAAAGTGTTGCTGCTCCGTCACGGTAAAGACTGAGAGTGAGAATGTGCCACGTCCCTCACGAGTTGTACTGGTAAAGGTTGAACGTTTCCCATGAACTCTCCCAGTGGGCCATTGGCAGCGGTTCAGACACCATTTCAATGCTATCCGCTCACTCATGCCAATACCTGTTGCTGACCACTTTAGGAACCTCACCCTATTTAAAGAAAGGGTACATGTGCATGGACTCCAATGGGACATTAGAGTAGTGAATGGCATGGAGGTCTTTTTATTTTACCCCCAAGGTGACACATTTCCCAATTTTACTAACCCATATCTGGTATTTAGAGGAAAGGTAGATCCGCATGGACTCTAATGGGACCAAATACATTAGTAGTGAAGGGCTTAGAGGGCATTTATTTTGTTACCAAAGGTGACGAAATTAACTTCCTGAATGTCAACGTCTGAAGTCTTCTATTTCTACTTGTACACACACACACACACACACACACACACACATACACACACGTATGCCAGGCATGGCATGTGTCAATCACACACAGACAGATGGCAGTGCCACGGCTCCTCATCTCGCTCTCGCAGACCTGAATACCACTGCGGCCAGTGACATTTCACTAGACCACTCAGCAATCAGGACCAACGTTCTGTCCTTGTCGTTGGCATGGGTCACAGAGATAGAAATGTCACATTGATTGCCTCATCATCACATGAGTGAACACATGCGCCCATACATACACACATAACATAACACGGCGATTGGTGGGTTTGTAAAAGTCCCTTACGGAACAAATGCATACAATTTGTGACCTTTTTTTTATTTTTTTATTTTTTTACATGAAATGCAATGAGAAGCGGCCACAAGACAGACGGCCAATCAGAAGAGACGCTGCACCTCTAAAGCTGAGAAAAGTTCTACATAACGTGGACCTTGTTTGCTGTGAGCCGACCAGGCACAAAGAACAAGAGGTGGGGGTTCGCGGTACATAGTCAGCTGACAGTTTACAACAACCACAACCACAACCAGAATGAAAATGTAGAAAGTACCAGTCGAAAAGTTTGACGGCGGTTGAACATTGGCTTTGTTGTGAATGTTTGTGCGAGTTGTACCTAAGTTCTGTTTGATAGTGGCAGCTACTCTGCTGCTGGCGGTCGTCAGAGAAACAACCCGCTTTTTCACAATGTCAGCACACAATTCATTGAGACGGAGCTTTTTCTTTTGGAGAAAAATAGTGTGAACGTGTCCTTAGTGCCATTCTTAACACGTTGAACTACAATAGACTACAGACTACAGGACCATACACACACACACACACACACACACACACACACACACACACACAGCAGAAATCCCCTGCAATTCATCTC
>OMOT01001445.1:0-10335 GCA_900312575.1 Acanthochaenus luetkenii
ACACACACACACACACACACACACACACACACACACACACACACACACACACACTCATCACACCCTTCTCACTGCATAGAACAACCACATTTAAAAGCCATTAGTAGATGCAGTATCAGGGCGTATTATTTGTGATTTTGTGGCCTAACTGTGCAGACACTGTCTGTCAAGTATAACCTCAGCGTCGTCTATTAGGCTCATCCGCAATAAACAGAGATATCCAGTCGCCTATTTTATCAATCAAGTCATATACGACCTACATCGAAGATTGGAGCGGCGCATTTCACCACTTCATGCACGATAAACACAATTAGGAATGTAGTAATCTTATCAAAGAGTGTGTGTGTTTGTGTGTGTGCGTGCTGCATGTGTGAGTACAGTATTATTTATATTATTGTGTGGGTATTGTATACACTTGCATTGTCTACAGGGGTGTGTTCATGGTGTGAGTGTGTCAGACTGTGGTTGCCATGGTTCCCCGCTGTGCAGTACTTACTACACCATTAGAATCCCCCCCCCCCTTCTTTTAATGCTTCAGCTAAACTAACTTGCGTCGTGCATGGCTAAATATGAGCTGATATGCCTTATATGTATATAGTATATAATCTACAGACTGCATTGGTGTACTGTATGTCAAGAGGAGATAATAAATGGAGGTTTCCTGTTGAAATGATCCGTTTTGTTCTGTTTGTAGCTTGCCTCTCACAGGCCACAGTGAGGTCAAGCTGTAGTGTCACGCTATCAGCTGTCTTACATTTCAACATAATGTCAAATGCCACTGACAATACAACTCGTCTCTTTTTGCATCTCTGTAACATGCAACTATGCTGAATTGTATTCTTCTCAGAGTGGAAAAGCCTCTGAAACTGCATTTGAAAACTCCATTGAAAATCAGACTAATGACATTCTTGATTCAGGTTTCATCGCAGGCTTTACAAATGGACTCCCCTGAAACCGTTGAGTAAAATCATATCCTCGCCTTCATCGACATTGACGGGCAGATATCCCATTTCTATTAAAAAGACAATATTGCCACCGATATATATCAGCAAACTGATACATCAGTCTGAACGCAGTGTGAACACGCGCCGATTATCTCACTCAACGCAGCGAAGAGCAGAATGCGAAATAAGTGACCGTGCAACTATTCCAAACACGCAGCAACGGGCACTATGAATTTCATTCTCGCTCTCTGCTTCATAATTACTCTCTCTCATATGAAAGGATCCTTCCGTTTCATCTGCCTTTCCTTTGTGTTCAGTGCACACGTGGTTCTGAGGTCGGAGGAGAGGCAGAGGACCCAAACCGGAGAGAGAAAAGACAGAGGGGAAAGAAACGATGGAGTCCACATCATCAGACCAATCGGCCACGGTGGACGAGCTGGTGGAAGCGTGCATCCAAGCCTTCGGTTGGTCATTTCAGCCATTTTCCCTGTCTTATTTGATTTGAGTTTCATTCCAAAATGAGATTTTCAGATGAGAGACCCCATGAAAGAAGCAATTGATTGTATTACATTCCTTTGGGGGGCGGAAATGAAAGATGTCTTCTAGAGAGGCAAACACAGTGAGGTGCACATCTGCAACAAATGCATTCTTTCACACACTGACCACAAAAATAGACTCAGACACTATTTATAACAGCGGATGGTTGCGCCGTAGCTGATTGTGGGGACGTGGCGTACCTCCCTGATGATGGCTGATGTCCTGTTGTCCTATTTCAGATGAGAAGGGCACTTTGAAGGATGCCTCCCTAGTCCGCATGTTCCTCATGATGCACCCATGGTACATCCCCTCAACCGACATGGCTAAGAAGCTTGTGCTCAAGTATCCTTCACCGTGTTATTGGCCTCTACATCCCACGTCCACAGAGCTGCGTTGTGTGTTTTTCAGTAATCTGTCCACCAAGACATCTTTAGGTAGAAGTGAATCCGTCACCGGTTGTTGCTCTTGTTAAATGTCAGCCTGTGAACTGTCTTCATCCGAAAAGCGGAGGGCAAAGTTGCAGGACGTATGCGCCTTGACTTTTGGGTCAGATCTCAAGAGGAGAGCTGCACTGCCGAGCTCCGGACAAGAATCTGTCACCTCGTCAAGTAAGACACTGCTCGTACTGAGCAAGCTCATTTCATTCATCACCCCTTTTACTGTTCCTCCTTTTCTAAACTTGAGTTTTTACCTCTCTGTCATATCTTTCTCTTTTTCTCTCTCCCTCTCCTCCTCTTTGTCTATTCTTATCCTCCCTGATCTCCTATAGCTTGATGGTTACCATTTACATGCGCGCAAGACATGCAATTGTAATGCGATTAAGACATTGCATTAATACCAGTCACATACTACACACCTTTTCCTTAGGTGTGATCAAGATGTGTAGGTGGTGATGTCGCTCATGTTGCTCTGTCGCTTTTTTTTCCAATACTTGCAATAAACGTTATAGAATCATGTAAATTGATAAATCGAGCTATAGTCTCAATGTGCTGGCGATAGTCACATTATTGTGCGCATGTAAATGTAGCATGTAAAATGTTGTCTTTTCTCTCTTCCCTTCCTCTTTCCTCCCTCTCTTTTAATCTTTTTGCGTTTCTCATTGTCTATTTTTATATCTTTCCTGTGTGTTTTTAATTGTCTTTCTCTGTTTTCTTCCTTCCCGTTTTGCTCTTCATTCTAGGTACTGGATCTCAGAGTTCCCGGCGGAGTTCAATCTGAACCCGGAGCTGGCAGATCAGATCAAAGACCTCAAAGACCTCTTGACCACCGAGGGCAACGAGAGCCAGAGTCAGCTCATTGACATAGACAGTGTGTGAGTGAATGGGCTTTTAATACTCTGCATGTGTGTGTGTGTGTGCTTGTGTGTTGGCATTGACAGTGTGAATGAATGGTTCTGTGTGTGTGTGTGTGTGTCTGTATAGCCATTTATTCCCTGTTCTTAGGCTTGGCTGTACTGTGCAGCGTCAGTGACCTTTTCTATTCCCATGAAGGCCATTTGTCAGAGACCCTGACTGCCCTTAGTGTACCATGAGGAGAAGCCTTGTGTGGAGCAGACTCACTGTAACTGAACAGAACTTGAGAGGGATGTTTATCACCCGAAACAGGGACAACTTTTCCACTATACATAAGAAACAATCTGATCATTACTCGTGTTAAACACTATAACGTTAGTAGACAATTAGGTTTGGTACAATCAGGGTCATTGCACCAAAATGATTGAGGAATAATCATTTTCTATAAATTAGAACGTGAAATGCATCAGTTTCTTACCCGTTACATGTGGCTCATGCTATTGGAGAAATTCTCCACTGCCAGTTATTTTAACAGTGTCAGTTTGACATCCAATAGCAGTATCAGTGCATCCGTAACCTGAAAAGTGGCTAAATTGGTCCTCGTAATCTGACATGGTGTTCTTCCAAAAGGCCCCAGGAGAGTTGATATAGTTTATAAAATAGTGTGCCATTTTAAAAATTGTCCCTCTCAGGCCGTCATATAAATGGAAGCGGCAGGTGACTCAGCGTGTGCCGTCATTGTCGAAGAAGAGGAAAATGTCTCTGCTCTTCGACCATCTAGACTCCTGTGAGCTGGCCGAGCATCTCACCTACCTGGAGTACAAGTCCTTCTGCAAGATACTGGTCAGTTGGACTGCAGTCCGTGAAGACGCCTTGTATATACTGCAATGGTTATGGGTCTTGAAGCTTTTGAATTCTCCAGTAATTCCATTTTTTAATCTCCCTGGGGGCTAAATTGAGTTGCTAGACAATATCGGTTAAAAATCTACTTTGCTGGCTGCAATTGTATTTGTTGTCTGGCAACATTCGTTTTGGGGTTCTTGCTGATTGAAGTGGCATATGTTTTTCTGGATGCTGTAGATCTATTGATGTCTGATCAATACATTGAAAAAGCAAAATTTTTGTGGACGTAATCATCTGGAGTTTTTGAAGTATTGAGTTTGGAGTATGATATACCAGTTGTATTCAAAATAAATGGATATATAGAGAGTTCTGGAATCAAATCCCTCAATTCTCCCACCCTCCCTTCAGTTTCAGGACTACCACAGTTTTGTGATGCATGGCTGCACGGTGGATAACCCCATCCTGGAGCGCTTCATCACCCTCTTCAACAGCGTCTCCCAGTGGATCCAGCTCATGGTGCTCAGCAAGCCCACCGCCCCGCAGAGGGCTGCCGTCATCGCCCACTTCATCAGGGTGGCACAGGTCTGTCTGCTGGGCAGTTTACAGCTAATTATTTAAGGGAGGGGGGGTTGTCAGGGTACAAGGAGAAGGAGATTGATAGGAGACTGCCTGGAGCCAGAGAGAAAGCAGAGACAAAGTCGTAAAATGCTGATTTAGTGATTAAGCCAAGAGAATTGGAGAGAAGGGAAAATGTCAAGGCAATGCATTCATGCACACATACACACGTGGTCTCCCACTTGATTCAGGTGGCTCAGGTCTGTGCCTTTGAGAATAGGTGAATGTGATTCGGAAGGGATTTGGAGGTATTAGTATGTAATGTCCATGTAAGTATAGCCAGACGGCTACTGGGAGCCCTTTAAGATAAGACGATGATCCCCAAGGCAATATTGGGTAATCGCAGCAGCAAACAATAGGATATAGATAGCAATACAACAACAACGAATAAAGACTAAAGGTTCCCACTATGTTGACCATTTACAGATTTACAAGTCTACAGTCCAGTTCGTCATTGAATATTCACATGATCAGATTGACAGAGCAATAGTTACAATGTGCATCGTTCGCTATTCACATGATCAGATTTATAGATTGAAGTAACGTGAACAGAAGGCCTCCCAATATGCACAGACTCATACGCATATAGAAATATATAGGACTATGTACGGGTCATTTGTAGCGCAGTGTGACCAGACTTTAGTGCCCTTCTTTTTGACACTAGGGCCATCGTGGCAGGAAGCACTGTGAAGCACCGAGAAGGTGCAAGGAACTGTTCGACACTGAGTTCACTTTAAGACCCCTTGTGCTCCTCCTTGCCCTCACTGACTCCTCCCACAATAGGGGAGTCATCAGAGAACTTCTGAAGGTGGCATGACCCATCAGAGTTGTATATGCAGTGAGTAAACAAGAAAGGTAGGAGCACTTCTTCACTTCCTATGCACCGATACGATTTCCCGCCAGTGGCCACACCCAGCACCAGAATTTAATTTGATCTAACTGGGCGAATCTACTGCATCGGTATTAGAGGGGATGGGACTCTTCTCTGTTGCAGCCCTAATTTTTGCATGTAATGTTTGGCTAGTGCCGCTTTAATAACGGTCACAAAGTAAATCACATCGATTTTGTGTAGCAATTCCGGTCATTCCTTTATCCATCCATTCATCCATTCATCCATTCATCCATTCATCCATTCATCCTTGCATCCATGCATCCATTCATCCATTCATCCATTTGCTGATCAAATGAAATCATCTTCGGTCATCTACAGGTCAAGATGGCTGTAATCCTAATGTTAACTTCATCTGTCCTCATCAAGCCTCCTCTCTGCGTTTCATACATAGCTGCCAAGTCCCTGCCTTATATGGTTCACTGACCAGATGCCTGGAGACTGTCATCCTTTCACTGCAGAAACATCCCTTTAAATGTCACCCTGGGTCTTATTGTAATTGGTAATATATCAGTTTGGTGTTATCTTTTGCTTTGGTCTGCCAGAGGGGCTGGATTTGCCTTCTCTGGGACAACTCCGTAATCTCCGTTGTGCTTGGGAGGTTCAGTCGGCCGTAGAAAGCGCAGAGAGAGAATTTTAAACAGTTTCTCTTTATTCATTTAGAGCCTGAAATGTAATCCTCCTTGTTACTCCCCCGTACTGCGACTCTATTTGTGGATTTTTCTTTTTATGACTAAATGTGTCAGTCTGCTCCAATTATCCCGCCAGTTATCCGTCTCTTTTATGCTCTCTTCCTCTCCACAACTAACTACAACTACAACGCCTCAGCAGGGCTCTTGTCAAGGGAACCCAATAGAGCTCTCTTAAGTGTTTTAACCCCCTTGAAATTGAACAGTTGGACTATTTTCAGCGTTTTGTGAAGCTAAGACGTGGTAAAGACGCCGTAGATGCTGAGTCTGTCCCAGTGTTCTTGTTTCAAATGAACGACTGTGAGTCTAATGTCACACGCAGGAAGCCTGAGAATGAGCCCCTTCTGCTCTCCTCCCTCCTGATCTCCTTCCCTTATCCTCCTTTCCAAATATCGCCAAAGGTATTTGGAAATATAGTTATAGGTTTGATAGATGCACACAGAGGAGTGGGGCACAGTGAAACAAAAACGCAACAGGAACATACAAGCAGGGTACAACCTTGTTCCCCACTTGTAGATTCCTATCAAAAACACCCATTTTTAGATGTTTGATGAACCCAATCAAAACATCTATCTTGTACTGTTGTTAGCATGACACTATCTGTCTTTTAGCCCCCTCACCTTTTTTTTATATAGGTACAATCCCTTAGTCATGCTTAGTCTCTTAGCAGCTATTTCAGTAGACGGCACACCTCAGCAGTCTGCTCTGCCTTTCATCCAGAAAATCGTCTTGCCAAAAGGGAACTCAACCTTGATGGTGCACAATTAAACTTTGACCCCACACCAACATGCCTTGGGGTTACTCATGATCGCAGCCTCACTTTCTCCCACCATGTAAAGCGAGTCGCTGCCAAGTCACGTGTTAATCTCCTCCACAAGCTAGCTGACACTGGTTGGGGAGCCAGTCCGACCACACTTCGAACATCTGCTCTCGCCCTAGCTTTCTCAACAGCGGAGTACGCCGCCCCAGTATGGAGCCACAGCACACACAAAAACAGTTGACTCAGTTTTAAACGATGCGATGCGTCTAATATCTGGTGCCAGAAACGCGATCGGTTGACAGGGGGCTGCTCACTGTCGCCCAACCCTGCCATACACAGCATTTCAGTTGAAAGACCTGGCGTAATGACGACGAAACCTTCCCCAGGCCTTGATACGGGCCACATGCATGTGCAGTTGAGCTGAACCTACTCTCCTTCCATACAGCTTCGCCAATTGATCCCAAAGGGTGTTTGAGCTGAACCAAATGACGCCCTCTGGCAGCTCGCCCACACAGCTGTGACCCTATTGATTTTCAGCAAGATGCCACGCAGGTTGAAGGGCAGCGAGGAGCCCCGCAGAGCGCCATTCACAAAGTGTTAGCGCAACTTTGACGCACAGTGATTAGTACAGGCAAGCTGTTCTATGCTTTCGTTGAATGGTTTGGGCATAATGTTATCCTCATTCGCTCAGCACAATCAACTATACTGGATCAGGTCCATTAGTGTGTGTGTACCTGTGTACATGTGGGTGTGGGCTGTTCTTGTACTTCCCTTCCTGCATCTTATTGACTCCTCATCCACCTACACCACCCTCTCTCTCTCTCTGTATCTATCTCCCTTACACATCCACACACACTGCCTCTTCTCTCACCATGTCTATCACCCTCAACCTTAATCATCTCTGGTCTCCCCCTCTGCCATTTCTCCATCTACAGAAGCTGCTGCAGCTGCAGAACTTCAACACGCTGATGGCGGTGGTGGGTGGCCTCAGCAACAGCTCCATCTCTCGTCTCAAAGACACACAGACCCACATCAGCGCAGAAACCAACAAGGTGCATTAAACGGCCGAGAGTTTCCACCTTCACTGATCTATTTCTGGCATACCTCACATCCGGTACCAAACCATGTTATTGCACTTAGCAAACAAGAGATATTGAATTTAATTCAACTCCTCTATGCCTATCCCTACACAGTGGCTTCTTCAAAATGTGAATTCCAGCCATAGAACTGGAAAGATGGGGGAGTAACAGCGCCTCGTCTTGTCGGTTATATAAGTTCATCTGGACCAAAGTTTGCTCCGAATTTGTTGGATTCTTCTGAACAAATCTCAGAGTTTTCTAATTATCCTCCGTCAATCCTGCCAACTCTCTCTCACCTCCTTCGACCGTCTCCATCCCCTCCTCTCAAATTAATTTCATTTCCTCCCCGCTGCATCCGTTGGTCCTACAGATTTTCAACAGCCTCATCGAGCTTGTGACGTCCTGTGGAAACTACAGCCAGTACCGCAAGCGCTTCTCTGAGTGCTCGGGCTTCCGCTTCCCCATCCTGGGCGTGCACCTGAAGGACCTGATAGCCGTGCACGTGGCGCTGCCCGACTGGGCCGACAAAGAGAAGACGCGGGTCAACCTCGCCAAGACCCAGCAGCTGTACGCCATCCTCCAGGAGCTGGCGCTGATCCAGACCACGCCACCCAGCGTCGATTCCAACATGGACTTGCTCAACCTGCTCACGGTTAGTGCAAGGACTGTACATAACATTTTGATGCGCAGTGTCCGAAATGAACGTTTTGGCACACCAGTGCTGGTGAACTAGAAACATTTACCTGCCAAGATACATTTTTACTGTCCAAAATAGTTAATGCACATTTAAGGACGTTAATTTCAAGCTAGGTTTGACACCGTAAAGTTTGCATTTTAAAAACAATGAAAATCAAGTAAATGTCAAAAAATTCTCCAATTGCATACGGCTGCATTGTAAAATAATGTTGCGAAATGTAAACTCGACATAGATGGTAGTTAATGGGCTATAACTGTAAATGACACCAGTATTTTATTTTAAAACCAATACCAACCGGGTGAGGTAATTCCACTTGTTTCCAATGCAGTTTCAATTTAATTGGGAGGTTTTCTTTTAAATACGAGTTGGTATCTGGGGAACAAAGGCAGAATATGGCAGAACACACCACTAGTATCAAGAAAATGACACTTAAAGACAATCAATACTAGATGAAAGAACATGTTCAGCTGGATAATCTGTGTTTTCAGTGAGTATGATCCATCTTTTTCTAACGATGTAGAGAATGAGCAAACACTTTAGGGTAGCTAGACCTCACAAAGCGTCTGTCGCAGAATAACAGGTTGATTCTGCATCTTAGCGGGAGGTTTGCCTCAGACTGAGGATACTGAGTGAGATTGATCTCAGCTATCGAGCTGTCTGTCCTTCAGTATGAGAGCTGAGGAGGTGTTTTAGTGCCATTACCTGAGCTGAAGTTCTTTCAGTCTCGAGTTTCAGACTAAAATCCTGCGTGTGTCAGCATTTGATCTTTTTTGGCAGATGCAGATAAGACTCTCCTGACTTTGAGAAGGAGAGCTTTCTGAGCTTAACCAATCCCGAGAGATCAATTACTATTTCCGACTGCAGGTGTTCATGGGATTGCAACTGGCTTCCTTCTTTTCTGTGAAAAGGAAAGAAAACAACTTGACAGGTTTCGGAGCTGAGAGGCGCCTGGGAAAGTTTGCTGGATAGAGTCGATACCTAATTATCTTATGCCAGTGCTTATTGGAGTTGATCTAACTCGAGACGTGCTTGGCTCGCAGCTAGGCGAAGGAGAGAATAACATCCTCAGAATTAGGAAAAAAGGAAAGAGTGGCTGTGTGGAGCTAAAATAAGGAAACTGAGATTTAGAATATCTGATTTAGTCAATAATTTCCCCCTGGTTGAGTCATATTCAATGGCCTTTCAAATGAGGGTGATTCCATCATATATACACAATTATATAATTATTATATACAGTAATTCTATTATATATATATACAATCTACAGTTAACCTTTGCACAGAAATACTGTCAGCTCTGATGAATCAGACGGCCAAACAAGAAAACTAGAAGAAAACCCTTTTCACCCTCCTCACTTACCACTTAAACTCAATAAAAAGCAGGAAATATAATTATGGTAGATAATAGCTCTGAGGGAAAGAATGTAGCCAACAATGGATGTAGTGGATGATTACATGTGGCAGTTGGCTTCACCGTGTCGGCTAAAGCAAGAATAGATCCCACTCTCTCACCTGTTGCCATAGTATCAACATTGTGTTTCCTGAAAACGACTCTATAATGAATAGGTGTGTGTGCTATGTGTGAGATGATGTCCTTTTTATTATGTGTTCAATACCAGTCCTGGGAAGTATACAACTCCAACCCAAATACCGGACATATAACATACAGACATGCACAAATATTAACTGACACTCTTGCCCCTTTATTGTCTTTGTGGTTATTATTATTATTATTATTATTATTAACAACCACTATAAATAATATTTTATATTGGTTATGGCAATTATCTGCTACTAACATTTATATCTGCTATCATTATCTATTTTATCTTATTATTTGTATTTGCTCCCACTTCTCTCATATTATTATCTGCTCAATTCACCCATTTACCCAAATGCCTGATATCACACACACACACACACACACACACACACGCACACACACACACGCACACAAACAAACACATACACACACACACCGTTATTCTTAC
>OMOT01001459.1:0-10017 GCA_900312575.1 Acanthochaenus luetkenii
TGCATGTTCTCCCCGTGTTCGCGTGGGTTTCCTCCGGGTGCTCCGGTTTCCTCCCACAGTCAAAGACATGCATATATATGTGTTTGTGTAGTGTGGTGCATGGTGTGATGTACTATGTATATGATGCAATGCAATGTATACTTGTATGGGGGCGGCAGTAGCTCAGGAGGTAGAGTTCCCACCCCGCAACTGCAAGGTCGGCGGTTTGAGTCCATCTCCTCCCGGGGAAAAAATAAAATAATCTGTCGTAGTGTCCTTGAGCAAGACACCTAAACCCCGAATTGCTCCCGTTGAGCAGGTTGGTACTTTGCATGGCTGCCTCCGCCAACGGTATGATATGTAAGTCGCTTTGGATAAAAGCGTCTCCTAAATGCTGTAATGTAATGTAATGTAATGTGTATTTCAGTTTGTGGGGTTAGAATATGGAACGATATAGATGAGGAAATAAAAATGTGTAATGACATCACACACTTCAAAGTCAAATATAAGCTGTATTTAATAGCTAAGTATGTGGAACTATAGAGTTGTTCTTAATGTTACTTTTTTATTTTTATATGTGAATTTTTACATGTGGATTATTTTATTTTATTTATATATAACTTTTAGAAATCTAGATTCATTTTGGCATATGTTTAGACTTGTACTACTTTTTTGTAATATAAAATTGTCATAGAGGGGGCAGGACAAGATAAGCCTTGGCTTCATCCTGTCCCTTCTCGAACTTATTTTGTTTTTAATTTTTATTATTATTATGGATTGTTTTTGTTTATGGTTCGAGAAAGATAAAGATCAAATCAAAATCAAAAACCTAAGACCACTTTACATGGGCCACATTTTGAGGCAATGCTGATGGGCATTTTTGCCAAACATCATGACCACTCAGATTTTAAATTATGTTGTCCCATTCTCCAGTGCCCGTCCCTGCTGATGGAAATAATTCCCATCTACTTTGCGTGGAGTTGATGGTTGCTCATGTATCATGACTTTAATGATACACAAGGGAGCCACTGCATATAATAGCAGCTCAAAGACCAACTCTTCCTTGTGTTTTTATATTGCCCTTAATTAAAGATGGGAAAGTCTGGAATAAAAACAAGTTGGTCTTTGTGCCACATGTTTGAATCCTCTCTCTGTGTCTTGTTTCCTGCACCTAGGAAGGTATGCACTGCTCTGCACCACACACCCACATTTTATTGTTCAACTAATAATATATTATTACCTCTGTGTGAGGCTACATGGTAGAAGACCGGAGAAAATAGCTATTCAGAGCCTTTAGTGATGGATGGCAAGACTGAAAAGGTTTATAGTTAGAAGACCTCTGTGGTTTATGAGCCAATGACAGAGCAGAGAAAGGTTACTTACCGTAACTCCTCCCTGTCCCACCTCAAATACTGTTTTCCTCGACACCTCCTGTTTCCTTATGTCTAAATAGGGAGCACAGCTTTACATTAATAATGTCTTGCTGGGTTGAGTCAGTAATGACTTGACTGTACTGGAGCCTTGCAAACAGAGAAGTGATAGAGAAGCCTTGACAGAGAAGGGATATTTCTCAGCTAGATGAGGGCTGTAAAGTAGCTGTACAGTAGTCCATCCTAAAACATTACATCCATTTTGTGCAGAATGAAGCTTTGTAAAATTTCTCCTTGGCTCATATTCCTTTACTCAGCACGTCTTTATCATACATGAATCATTCTACACAGGAGTATTTGTTACATCTGTTGTCAGAGGGCTGTGGCTTTGACTCCTGCACTTCATACTATTGGTTGCTTGCAATATGAGCTATCTGGGAATTGAAGCTTATTCTGCACTCATTGTTAGTCGCCCTGAATAAGTGTGTCAGGTAAATACCTAAAATGTAATAAATAAATAAATAAAAACAAGTACATATAGAACTCCATGCTTTTATAATGTGTCTCGTCTTGTGAGCAGAATTTTAGGTAATATCCTTTGAAGTGCTTTAAATCGTATTTATTAAAATGGTGAGCTCATTCTGTAACAAAACTGTGCGGGTGGTTCCTGAACTTAAAGGTGCTACATATAGGATTTTTAAACATCAATATAGCATTGTCAAATTAATTGTGATACCTTCGTATAATTACCGTAAATGAATGAGCCCATGGTCAAGACAATCGGTAGCCTCTATCTCACACCAGTGGTATTGTTAGTGTTAGTGTTTCTCTAAATTAAGACCACATTTCCCAGGGCACTTCCTGTCACAAAGAGGATCTCTGCTTCTTCGGTCAAAGGGTTTCTGTTTTGCTTTATTGAAGAGGATGGTCTCATTTGTTTACGGTTATGACGCTAATGTCTAAAAATTAACGCAGTCATAATTTATTGATGTTAAAAAGTATCTGTTGTATTTGTGAACTTTTCCGTTGCTGTGAACTAAACTCATTTTCCCATCTGTGTTTATCCTCATTGGCTGTGTCGTTGTCATAGGCTCAGGGACCCTGTGTGCCAGCTGGCAGTGCCTGGAGGTCCCCCGCGGCCCCCCACCCAGCCTGGCTGTTCAGTTTGTGGGCTCCGGGGCCTCGCTGTCAGGCATGGACGTGGAGCTGGTGGGCAGTCGCTACCGCATGTCCCTGGTCAAGAAGAGATTTGCCACAGGTGAAACTGTAACACACTCGACATCCGTTCATAAAGACCACTAGCGAGTGAAAGATTTTCAAGGCCTTGATACACGGGCAACATTTTAATGCAATTGCCGTTGCTGCCTATGTACATGTGTTTCTGGCAGTATTTCATTATACTTCTTTGTTCCTTACAGCCCACATTATAAGTGACGTAGAAAATATAAAAATCGATAAATTGTTAACTAGACAGTGAAAGGCAAACCCCCTCTATATAGATACAGTACATAGAGTGCATTCGGAAAGTATTCAGAACCCTTCACTTTTTCCACATTTTGTTATACTACAACCTTATTCTAAAATTCTACACACAATATCCCATAATGATGAAGCGAAAACAGGTTTTTAGAAATTTTTGTAAATGTATTACAAATAAAAAACTTAAATATGTCATGTACATGTGTATTCAGACCCTTTGCTATGACACTCCAAAATGAGCTCAGATGCATCCTGTTTCCTTTGATCATCCTTGAGATGTTTCTATAACTTGATTGTTGTCCAACTGTGGCAAATTCAATTGACATTGGACATGATTTACAAAGGCACACACCTGTCTATATAAAGTCCCACAGTTGACAGTGCAGTCAGAGCAAAAACCAAACCATGAAGTCGAAGGAATTGTCCGTAGACCTCAAAGACGGCGTTTTGTCGAGGCACAGATCTGGGAAAGGGTACAAAAAAGTTTCTGCAGCATTTAAGGTCCCGAAGAACACAGTGGCCTCCATCATTCTTAAACGGAAGAGGTTTGTAACACCAGGGCTCTTCCTAGAGCTGGCCTCCTGGCCAAACTGACTAATTGGTGGAGAAGGGCCTTGGTCAGGGAGGTGACCCAAGAACCCAATGGCCACTCTAATAGAGCTTCAGAGTTCCTGTGCAGAGATGGGAGAGCCTTCCAGATGGACAACCATCTCTGTAGCACTCTACCAAGCCTTTATGGTAGAGTGGTGAGACGGAAGCCACTCCTCAGTAAAAGGCACATGACCATGTCCAACAGGACAACGACCCTAAGCACACAGCCAAGACAACGCAGGAGTGGCTTTGGGACAAGTCTGTGAATGTCCTCGAGTCCGGACTTGAACCCGATATATGAAAATAGCTGTGCAGCGACGCTCCCCATCCTACCTGACAGAGCTTGAGGATCTGCAGAGAAGAATGGTAGAAATACCCCAAATGCAGGTGTGACAAGCTTGTAGCATCATACCCAAGAAGACTTGAAACTGTAATCGCTGCCATTGGTGCCTCAACAAAGTACTAAGCAAAGGGTCTGAATACTTATGTAAATGTGATAATTCTGCATTTGCTTTTCTACTTTTAATCGGTTTATTTTAATTCTCTCTGACAGGGAAGTACATGGCGGGCTGCTCCTTGTGAACGGCGGAAAGTACTGTCAGATTCCCAAATGGACCACTGCTGGAGGTTCAGAGAATATATTGCACTTTTAGCCATCTGAGTTGGGACTGGGCCCTCACTGAGTCGGGGTCAAGACAGAGGGAGTTAAATTGTGGGGTAAGACCTTACTCAGACTTACTAGCCTAGCCTTGAAGGACAATGTGCACTTACTTCTGACAGTGTCCCGCCTGCTGTATCAGGACCAAGCCTTTTCTTGTACCCCCATTTTTTTCCATATCGGTTCTGCGTTGTACTCTGTCCTCTTACGGTTCCAAGGGAGTGTACCCTTCTTCTTTCTATTGAATCTCCTCCACTCCGTTTGCGTTGTGTTCTGTGTGCCTTTGTATCACGAGACTGAAAACTGGATGTCACAACTTTTCCTGAAATACTGCAAGTGTGTGTGAAAAAACTGAAGCATATTACTGTGTCTTGAACCAAGTTGCCATGGAAACTAGAATTTTTAATTGATGTAAATATGGAAGAAATCTCTAGATCATCATTATGGATTGAATCAGTTATTTGTGAGCAAGATGAGTAGTTCTTCTACCAAACCTTTAAAAAAAGTTTGTAAATATGCTGTTTGTTCCAAATAGAAGTTTTGTGACGTTAATATTTGATAAAATAAAGAAATCTGCTCATGCCCTTGGTTTACACCAATTTATTACACATTGTGACCAAGTACAAAATACAGCTGAACTATGCAGTTTATTACAGACCATCATCTACCCTTAGGCTAGGTAAAGTGTAGTCAAGAATAGGTTTAAAAATACACAAAAATAAGGGTTCAGTATACTTGTAAGAAGAACCAAATCTAGTTCAATAAAAAATAATCCTCAGCCAAAAGTCTAAACAGCATTACAAAACATTACAAAGTACACGTAGAAATTACTTTCCCAAAAGGCAAATTACTGTGACAGGCACAAGTTACAAACAGCCTTAAATAACTCAAGTTTAGGATTCTCATAGCTACAACCAAATCATCTGGGGGAAATTATGGGAGAAGGGCGGGAAAATCAACCAAATCAATTTCGACACAGATGTCAATCAAATAGGTTATAACAGTTCATATAAATACAAATTTCTCTTGTGACTGTTTCATAGCTTACTTGGGAGCCGTAGCACCACAAACTAAGATATTTCCTATGTTGAACAATTGAGATTTGAAATAAATGTATCACGCACACACACGCACACACCAGTCTAATCAATTAAATTAAACATCAAAGCATTATTTGACCAGTACAGTGAGAGAAATTATTAGGCAAAGACCGAGTAGTTCCAAAGGCCACAAACACACACTTTATACATCCATATAAAGAAATATATATGTATATATATATATATATTCAAATAGTTTAACAGTATCTTGGTGTCACACATTTAGGCCTAATGTCCTACTGTATGGACAAGTAACCTATGGGTATAAGCTACAGGAGCTGTTTGCACTTCCATTTATCATGTAGATAGGACTAATAGACATGGAAAGAGAAATTCCCAAGAATGTACTGCTTTTTCCCATCTAATTCAAATGGAATATAAGACTTCATCTGAGTAACGGCATGAGGTCAAAGGATCTGAACTCGGGGAGCATGTGCCGGCCCAGATGCCAACAGGATCCTCTTTTTGTAAGGGTTTTGGTGTTACAGGTCCAAAGTTCACTCACTTCAGCAAAGAAATGAGGCTCCATGAGATAGACAGACAGACTTCCAGTTAGGCAACAAGGCTTTAACACTATCTATCTCTACTATCTCCATTAAGTCAATTACTCTGAGTAATTCTGGGTTCATTCCAGACTCTGGCAGCCAAGTATACTACCACAGTTCTGCACACATGGGTCACTAAGTTAGGACTTGTTGAATGCATCCTTAAAAAAAACACATGGAGAGGCTACCACAGGATTGTTATCATTTGGAGAACTATTTACATAAAAGGAAACAGGATTGGTAGACACAAACAGTAACAGTGGCTACACTCTTTTAGACTCGCCTCATGTCATCTGAGCCGAACAGAACACAGCATAGAAATCTATTGAGGTAAACAAATCAACATCTTGTACAGCCAAGCTGATGGACTGAGTTCCCCGCCTTCCCGACTAGCGTGAGACTGAGGGTTTTCGGTATGAGGCCCTACTGACCGACAGAGCCGCAACTATGGCTGAGCTGGTGGGATACATTGAGGGACAAGTCCTTTGGGTCAGTAGGTTGCATGGATGTGCGGTTTTTAAACTTTTTTTTACTGCTAGCTGCAGCAGAGGCAACAAGGAGTACACGCCTACACCTAATCAATTTTTAAAGGTGCTTTGAATGTCTGAGGTTCGGAGACGATACATTCATACTGCGGTAGAGGCACAGCTGAAGGAGATAGACATCTGTAGTGGTGGTTTAAGAGTTAGCATTCTAAGGCACTCAAATTACACTATGGCACAGCTAGTTAAAACAAAATGCAAACGAGAGGAAAAGAAAAAACACCACCACTCAAAAGATACACATCCAACAAAAAAGTACTGCACAAAGTCATTCTTATTCACAGTTGCAACAAGAACGGAAAGAAATCAGAACTGTTAAGTTAAAACCACTGTCTTTATATACACTAGCGAGGGGAGGACATTGCTACTCTCTTCTTTATGTACACTGCGCACACTGGCGCTGACTGTGGAGAGACTCCGAGTGTGCTGGGCCCCAAAAGCTGCAGGGCTACAGGGGAGAGATGCTGGTCCGGCTTTCAATCTGACCCTGTCCATTTCCCAGGCTGGACTCAGATCTCCTGCAGCGAGTGGCTGATCTCAATCCTCTCTCTCTTAACAGCTGGCTCAGTCGGCCCTCTGGACACGTCGCCGTCGCTGCCTAGGTCGCTCATTTCATCAGAGAAGGATTGGTCTGGTGGCAGAGGGAGGGTCAACAAAGTACGGTCAGATAGGCAGAGTTAACAACTAACATTATCACAGTTAGACTGAATCCACATGTCCAGATGCCTAAGTCCAAATGTTGGGATTTAGGTTTATGGTATCTGTGACCCAATAACCAATCTGGGGACACAGAGAACGTGGGACAACAGGAGCAGAAAAACAGATACAATACTAAACTCTTATCTCCAAGCCACAAAGAAAAGGGCATGGAGAGGATAAATTGATGGGGCAAAACAAAGATTTCCCACAAAACATCTCAACATCATAACTGTTGTGATGTGTTGGTTTTAAGAACACTGAGCTTAGGACAACCGAAGCAGATTAGCTAGGGCAACATTACACGACTAACATCATAGCCAACACTAAGAATACAGGGGCTTACCTTTGTCCATGAGTGATGGCATCATAGAGCTTAGGTCACTGAACTGTAATTTAAGAGGACAGAGAGAAGAGAGAACATGGCATTAGAGCCACTGACTCAACCGGGCATGACAATTTACTAATGTTATTTTTTATCAAGTGCTGTTTCGTATCTCTTCTCACTTCTCCCATGACGGCGATGGGAGTTTCCCCGGTGGCCTGGGCCACGCGGTGCTCCACCAGGTAGAACATGTACTCATCATAGAGCAGTCGGATCAGGTGGAAGGAGCCAAAACTGGCCGCGCTGCGCAGGGTCAAGTCTCTGATCACCATGGAGCTAAAAGGAGGGTGGGAAGGAGAGAGAATAACAGATAAATAATCAAATAACATGCTGTACGGAGGCAGCATCAAAAGCACTTTCTAGGTTTAGTCCCTCACTAAACACACAGCACTGGGAGACAGCTGGTGAACAGTACAAAAACATACAGCCTCAAAAGACTTTCAAGCCAAATGGCAATATTCCCTGCAAACAAAACACGGACTAATGCAGGGAGTTTAGGGAAAGTGGGAACAGTTCAGTTCTTCCTCCATACCTACCTATAGAAGGACCATTTGAGCAGGAACTGGCGTGCAGCCTTGGGGAAGCTGGGGCTGCCCTGGTGAGGCTTTAGGACCTGGGAGACCACGTTGTCCAGCCAGGTGGCCCACTGGTCCAGTGAGCTCTGCTGCTGCAGGGTCACCTTAAAGTCCTGCTCCAAGCGCTGAACCACGCTCTCTTCACACTGGCACACCCACGATGCCTGCTCCTGTTAAGACACATTACAACACACCAAAACAACAGTCAGCAAGAAACCACAATACACAGTGAGAGACAGTGAACATACACAGAAGTACACTCAAATGCATATGATCAACAAAACGCTGTTGAAATTCCAACATCAAGCACTCCAGATCAGTCTTGACCCACAGAGTCTTGACTAACAACCGAGCCATCACTGATGAACCTTCTTATATCTGCCAGACAAGATTACCTGAACGTTAGCAAAGTCCACCCGGTTGAGATCGGAGAGCATCTGGTTGATCTGGGAGGTGTTCTGGAGGACGGCGCGGGCTGCCTGGGCCAAGTGGTTCAGACTGGTATAACGACGCAGTGTCTGGGCAAATGCACTGACCACCGCCGCCTAGACCACACACACACAACCAGATAATCCACAATAGGCCCTGAGTTTTTGTCACCCTTGATTTCATGCATTTTCAAATTACTAAATTAACATTTAGAATTCAGGTTTCTAAGACCCTCGCAATATCTTGCATTAACAAGCATCCCGGGTGACTGGAGTGTTTGGATAATGCAAGAATTCATAAAACCCAGGTATAAATGCACCCAAGTCTTATAGAAGCTCCACTCACCAAAAACACCTGAGGGGCAAAATTGCGCAGATTAACAAAGTGTAAATACAATGCATCTTCAATCCATATACAGCAACTACATAAACAGAAATAAACTTTGGTGCACGGATCCAACCAGGAAGTGCACCCAAAACAAACAGGTGGCAGGGATCTCAGTAGAAAGGGGACCCTACTTTCTGTCTTACCTTGGTGCGGACGATCTCTTGAGGAAAGTCGGTCATGGCGGTTGTCAGCCAGCCCTCCAGACTCTTGGCAAAGTTACGGATGGCCTGAGTGAGAGTGCCTGACAAAACAAAACATAGCCTGGATCACTAATAAGAGACGGTATCATGACTACATCTCAGCTGGTGTACAAATGCAGTACATTGCAATAAAATCGATTTAAGTAGTTCTATAATAGAATAAAGTACAGTAGTATCCCTCTGAGTTTAATGCTGGGCGTGGTGGCAGTGTATTATTGAGGGTGCTAAGTGATAACAGTGTAGACATTGTGGATGAGATTCTGCTGTATATGCATTAGTTCACTAGTAGTGCGTACTACTCAAAGCCTGCTGATTCAGTCATGTAGAGACGATACTCGCCAAATCATGGGTTTCACATTCAACCCATGCCCCATTACAATGTGTCATTCCCTCTTTACTTTCATGCTCCATCGCAAAGCTGAAATGCCATAACAATCTAATTTTTTATATATATATATGTGTGTGTGTGTGTGTGTGTATACGTAGTACTGACTGGGAACAGGGCGCAGAACATCAGGGATGAGGATCTCTACCAGTGCCTGGTAGAGGATGTGGTCACAGCTCCTCATCCACAGTCTGACTGGTTCATATTTACACAGAGCCACCAGCTTCTCTCTGGGAATCACACCTTCAAGGTCTTCATCACTACAAAGTGTAAAAAAAAAAAAGACACCACTTATTAGATAACCGAGATTGTGAACATTACATATTTGCTTGCAAATTAGCACTAGTGAAAAGCAGAGTTAAACATTTACAACTGTATATCCAGTAACTCTGCTGTAAAACACTAAATTCAGAGGAATGTTTTCTACATGAAAATATGTAAATAATTCAAGACTTTCATCTGGAGTTTCAAATATGTGACAGTTGATTGTATTACAAGTCGCAGCCTGCTTCCCTCCCTCTTTGTTTCAAACAATGAAGCCTTTGCTCCTGTGCATCTGGTCTGACCTGTTGGGGATGGTGGTAGGTCCGTCACTAGGTGGCAGTGTTGAATACCAAAAGGTCTGCCAGAGCTTCTCAATGTAGTGGAACTGGAGGTTCATCACCACATCCAGAGTGGCCTGCGGGAGGGCAGTGA
>OMOT01001466.1:0-10043 GCA_900312575.1 Acanthochaenus luetkenii
AATTTAGAGTCTCCAATTAAACGTACCTGCATGTCTTTGGACCGTGGGAGGAAACCCACGCGAACACGGGGAGAAAATGCAAACTCCACACAGAAAGGGCCAGGCGAGATTCGAACCCAGGACCTTCTCGCTGTGAGGCGACAGTGCTAACCACTGCGCCACCGTGCCGCCTCAGTTGTGCAGCAACATTTTTCCCTCAAGTGTGTTTGGGGGAGGGCCCTTGCCTTACGTGCTCTGTTCAGCTGGCCATTTCTCCATGTGTGTCTATGTGGAATCAATTATACGGCAATATCTTACGAAGCAAAGCTCGTATCAAAAGGTTTTTGAGAAGCAACAGAGTCCCCAATATATGCTACAAGAAGAAAGTAAAACGGAGTTTCTAGCACAAAGTATGTGGGAGGAGATAGCGCACCATTTTTCTGTCTGAAAAATTTCTAACAATAACAGTAGTGGGCTGCTTTCAGCAAGCCCACTAACTACAAAAACAATAGGGTGCCATCGCAACTTCGGTGCTTGCTACCAATTAAAACTCTGCAGGCAAGTGTACATCTATAAAGAGATGCAAGAAAGAGATAATTGTCTATTTGCTTGCCTGTGTGTGTGTGTTTGTGTGTATCTCACCTTGGCCAGTACTTGTTTGTCCTTGATGATGTACTCGTAGGTGGTGAGCAGGACGTTGAACTTGCCGCTGCGCAGTTGGGGGACAAAGGCTCGTCTGGCAGCAGGAGACCCCTGAGGACAAACAACTTTAATATCTAAACAATGAAATCTTCAACATACCTAACAAATAAATACATAAGTTCAGCAGGTCACACACAAGGAAAGGCTCCCATAGCATAAATCAGTGCATTTGTTGAAACATATTCTCACATTTTGCTTTTTTATACAGAAAGGGAGCTATGCTGGATACATACACTAGGGAGAGACCTATGTTGCAATACAGAGTTTTAGGTACTGGCTACATATACACAATGACGGCTTATGCCCCATGTTTGTACATGTAACTGTCCCTGTGTGTAAATATGTAAATGTAGTAGCCAAAAAGAGATCACTTCCTGCACTACAAAATAACATTTTGCCACAGATGTGACGCATACAATTGACTAGGCTGTTTGAGGAAGTTCTTATATGGATTGTATGTCCTCATGAAGGTCATGTAGGACCGAAAGTTTGACAATTAAATGAAACATTATTTTAGCTTTGATTAAGTGCATGGAAGTTGTTTTCCTTTCTTAGTCCAGCACATTTTCTGGGTCTTTCTGTGTATGTGTGGCGTTTTTCTTATAGTAGCCTATATACAGGAAGTAAAAAAAGATTGGGTGGTGTGGCTGCTCAAAACTGACCTTGTAGGATACTTTAACAACCGTCGGTGCCCACTTGTCAAACTCATATACCCAGTTAGAGAGAGTTCTGTCAATGACAGAAAAACACAACTCAATCGTCAGTCACAATTTCTTCTGAATAATAAGTAATACTTTTGACGTGTGAAATTATTTGAAGTGTTTGTGTAGATAATTGGAGAGATGAAGAAAAAGAAAAACATACAGAAAAGGGAATATTGCAAATAATTAGGTTTGGCTCACGAAAGAGGTACAATGATGAGGTAGGGTCCATTGAGGCGTTTGTACTCCATGAGGTACGTGATGAGGGCAATGGTCTGGATGGTCTTTCCCAGACCCATCTCATCAGCCAAGATCCCGTTCAGGTTGTTGTTGTACAGTGACACCAACCACTCCAGACCTTTAATCTGACAGACAAGGAAGGTCAGACATGACGAGAGGTACAGAAACGCAGGAACGAGTGTGTGCCAGAGACTTGTACCAGAGGAGGAGATAAGTTCTATCTATGTTGTTGCAATTCCTACTGGTCGCAGACAAAGGTCAAAGATTACTTAATGATTTGTAGTATTGAGATGCACAGTTTACCATGTAACTGAACGATAAAGAATCAGGGTTAAGTTAGGCTCACGTCTTTGCGTCAGCTTGTTGTACCTGGTACTGCTTGAGCTGTCCGTTTATCAACAGAGTGGACTGTCTCTCCACCTTCTCTGTGACAGCGTGAGCCACAGAGTAATAAGACTGGAGCCCTCGGGCGAAAGCTGCACTGCCATACTCATCATCCACATCCTGCTTAGCATGCCTGTGGAGGAAACGTATAATGACTTATCTTCAATTATATGCATGTCATATATATGCCATTTGGTGGACCCAAATGGTGTGGGAATGTTGACTTGCAAATCTGAAAAAGTGGTTGTTAATCATAGGAGATGTGTCTTATCGGTGTCTTTCCAGTTTATTACCTTGCTTGCTCTCCACTCTCATGCTTGTACATCCTGCGTCTGTTTTTTTTATGCCGTGGAGGTGGGAGAGGGAGAGAGAGGTGAGGGGGTCAGGGTGTTTGGAGTAGGAGAAAGGGGAGCCAGGCCTCTTTACGCTACGGGACCGACAAAATCCACCAGAACTGTTAAATGGTTCACCCAACACTGGTATGGGTTGCGGGGCAACGGGCTCAACTTGGTTTGGCTTACCGACAAAACTGGCAAATATGGCAGGTTTTGCAGTGATATGTAGCATCCTGTTTTAAACCAGGCCAAAATAAGTTTTGATATCATAAGTCCTGTAGACCCCAAGATGGCCAGCCATATTACCATCCTGGGCCAACCTGTGTATCTCTTGCCAAAGCGTAACGGGGACAACTATTTGAGAAACACTCTGCCAAACATCATCCTCAGTTGTGGCGTGGGGCTGCCATTTCCTCATCAAAATGCTACTCTTCCCAAAGTAACCCACAGGAACGTTATCACACTCATCTGAACACATCTCAGCAATAAGAGGGGAGAGAGTAGGGATTTATTCAGACTTGTATTCAAACCACCTTACAGTCCCATGAGTGGCCCCAGTGGGAACTGGACCCAAAACGGAACCCAACAACATGGCAATGACAGTAATGAGGGTACATGAACGTGGACTCACTCAATGATGTGGCGGACATCCACCTCTGAGACGTCTTCGCTGTCGGGGTCTGGAATCTTCTTCTTTTCCTCCACTGGAGCCGTAGATGGCTGAGGCTCCTCCTCTTCCTCCTGCCAGAGGGCGGGATCAACAGCTTGTCAATCAAAAGGTGCCTCTTCTCCCAGTGAATAAGGAAACTGGCTTCAAAAGTGCTTTACAAAACAACCCACCTCTTCCTCTTCCTCACTGTCTTCACTGTCCGAACGGGGAGCCACCTCATAACTACATGGACATACAAGCAGACATGTGTACTCAAATGCTGCGTTCATGTCATACGGGATTTACGTAAATACAACCTGCCGACTGGGAAAAAGCATTCACGTCCACCTCCTAGTGGTAAAGTAGCATAAATGCTCTGATTTCTCCCACTTGGGAGTCACAAATTGCAGAAGTGTGTCAACACAAGTGGTAAACACTGCAGCGAATCCACCGATGTCAGCAGTCCAACATAATGAAAATAGAAATTATTGGTTATTTTAACAGCAATACAATCAAGTGTAATGTAATGTCTGCTGCACTTTGTTAATGGTAATTTTTGGATGTGGGTGTTCCAACGAGTTAAACATGTGAATGTTTCCAAGCTGTAGCAACAAGGTGTCATCCCATTCTTACGCTTCTTCCCATATGACATGAACGCTGCAGGAAGCATTAATTACACTGACAGAACCTCTACCTGAATATCCCAACAGTAAGTAGAAAATGCGTTCAGTAGAGAGCAGACATCCGCCAGGGAAGCCATCCAATTTCCAATCATCCAGTTTCCACATATAATTGTAGTTTTTTGTCAGTACTTTGGAAGTATACGTCCGTATGAGAGTAAAATACGGAAAATCATGCAAGGGGCTGATTCTTCCGTATCTTCAGCCATTTAGAGAAGCCATTTGCAGAAGTCGCTTCTTAACCCGCAAAGTATTTTGCCTCGCCCTTCTCTCTGACAGGTTTTGGTATATTGCTGAGGAACCTTTATTCTGAAGGGCTACTTGACCTGTGCGTGTGGCAGCGTAGATGTAACGTCATCAGTGAGGCATCATTAGCTGTAGCTCCCAGCTCCCTAAAGCTGCGTTCTGGGAAAACTACGGGCTTTATTGTAACTTTCATGGGATTGTCGTCATGATACTAAGGCCAAGGATAGTTTGTGAATGTTTGAGCCAACACAGAGCAGATGTTTGGAATCCATACGCTACAACACAATGCAGGACTGTAGTTTAGCATCACTGTGTGTGGAGCTTACAGTTCTCAGTTTCCGACTGGGCCCGAAAAAGCCTGTCGGGTAGGGTTGGGTTATTTAATTGTAATTTATGCTAATTGGTCCGGTCGGGTAGGGCTTGGGCTGTGTATTTACAGCAGGCTAATCTGCATTTTTACATATGAGCACTCAGCACTGTCCATGGTGCTGATTGCGAATTTTGGAGTCAATCAATTGTCACTTTCTCTACTTGTTAAAATGTAGCTATTTATTTTATTCATCCAACATCTCCCGTTTGCTGTAACTATACGGCAAATGTAAGTTACATAGGTTACCACAGCTTTAGAGAAGCTGTTGACCAATGGGATATAGTAAAGCCTTTTCTGGCAATAATCAACTTTCTTTTTTTCAGGTTTTGTCGGTCTCAGTATTGTATGTAATGATCTCGGGTAAGCCGGGCTCAGGCTTCAACTCACTCGGGTCGGTTCGTGTTCGAATTTTCAGGCCTGCTGAGAACTCTAGTGGGGCTATGTGTTTTCGAAATGCAGAAATCTCCGTCGCATTTGTTGTTTCACTCACTACCATTCGGCAACCCCTGCTGATATACTGTATAGTGGCCATGGAAAGTGAATCAGTTCTAAGTTGGCACATGCCCTACTTTTCTTCAAAGTTTCGTGCAAATCTGTTCATAACGTTTTTAGATATCCTGCTAACAGCCAGCCAGCCAGACTCACAGACAAACAGACGGAGGCGAAAACATAACCTTCCACCAACTCTTGTTGGTAGAGGTAATAAATCATCCTCATGTACACGTCAACTCTAACTCTACCTCAACCACACACACACACACACTCTCCCTCTCCAACCAATCTCACCCAGGGTTCATCTCCAGCCAGGTCTCCAGCTGTCCCGCTTTGGGAGCGTCCACCCCTGTGAGGATGTTACCACTGTCCACATGGATGACCTTCACAGGCAGGTCACTCATCTGGCTCGTCTCATCCAGAGGCTGCAGGGGGGAGACAACATAAAGATCAAATGAACGATTCTGCTAGACTTTGACAATAATATTTTAGACTGGGCTAGTATGTACTGAGTAGTAAAAAGAAAGAAAAAACTCCCTTAGCTAGTGGCCAAAATCCTTCAGTTCCATCCATGGCTGTTGCCACAGAGATTACGTTTGACTTCTGTGGTTATAATGCTACCACTGGTTGGCCTAGTTGGAGCTCAAGCAACTATCCAGTGACATTTTAATATAGTGTGTATTAATACTATCTTTTAGAATGTCAGGTTGTGACAGTCAGGGAGTGATGGGATACTGAGCTAACCAGAAAGCAACAAATCATCCAATAATGTATTGATATGGTGTATTTATACAAGCTATTTGAATGGAAGTCTCTAGCTTGATTTTCTATCAAAATGCAACACACAACATACTAGACGACAAGTGAGTTTGATACAAAATCAGTTTTTGAATCTACTTTGACTATCTGTTGTTTACGTCAGTGGGAGTGATCAAGTTCTGCCACGACTACTGCCGCTGCACTCCGCTCACCTCTCCATCAGGCCCCAGTGCAGGAGTCTGGCCCTCAGCATTCTCTAGCTGCAAGACAGGAGGCCATCCACAAATCACTACATGGATCACAAACTCTCAAAGGTAAAAGCCACTAATACATCACAGCAGCGCAGAATACATCCTCGAAAACAACGGTCACTGGCACTGTGGATCAGTACACAAATCACACTGCGATATTGGTGGTGAAGAATGTCGACGACAAATGCATAATATGAGTGGCAATGGGAGTAATCACTTCTGCATGTAGGATAAACAAGTGAAAACTAGCTTGGCACTAGGTAGCACTAGCATTAGCACTAGTCATTTGTTTACAGTGTTGGATGGCTTCATGACTACTAAGTGAGGGGATGAATAAGTCAGACAGAGAACAAAACAATCTCATTTATTATACTGCATTTGAAATGTAATGATTACTCTAAATAAGTTTAATAAAAAGCGCGTAGATGTGTGATAATAAAGTGTACTAGAGTATAGTTGTGTGGGTCAATCTTCATTATAAAATAATCATTTTAATTGACTGTATTCAATTGACTCATATTAGATGAGAATATTTGATGACGTAAAAAGTTTGCGTAGTTTGGTTTTGAATAACAGTGGTACATAGGATACGTTATTTAGAATTCTGTACCATTTTCTTTTTACTTGGAGTTAGTATTTTTTGTAGGTGAAGAGTTATATATTGTATTCATCGACTGTAATTATTCAAAAGGCACAGTTTGTTGCTGATCACTAATGTCCTATATTGCATGAGCGGATCTCCATCATTTCATTTGGGTATATAGTCAACTAGTTGTTCATTTGGAGTTGTTGTGTTAAAGTCAGCCAATATACAAGATTAGTGTGGGGTAGCGGGTTTTAAAGTAGTTGTAAGTATCACTGAAGTTTAGGCATAACTATTTATATTAGCTAAATTAAACAAATATTAAATAAAGCTGGTTCGTTTCATGTGTTGAGTGACAGGCATTTCAGACGTGCACAGTTCAACAAGGAACGAATACAAATCCTAGTCACTCAGCAGCTTCAGCAGATCTAAAGGGATCTACATGTAGATGCTTCCTGAGCTGGCAAGCATAACAAATATGTCTACCCTCTTTTGAGGGAAAGTCACCTCCACCTCTTTTCACCATACCTTCTTCTTTTTCTTCTTCTTCTTCTTCTTCTCCTTGAGAGCCTGCACGGCCTTGTGAGCTCTGACCAGCTCAGTGAGGTTGGCCACGTATTCATCAGTCTGCTGCAGCAGGTAGGCTAGACGCTTGTCCTTCTTCTGGTCAATCAGCTTCCGGTAGCCCTCCTCATCCTCAGCCTGGGAAGACAAACAGATACACAGTGTCTGTGTTTGTTTGTATACCCAAACACAAGCATGGTATGTGCATGCTTGTGTGACAGTACGTGTGTGCGTCTGTGCGGTGTAATTACAATTTCCCCTTACCATGAGCCTCCTCATCCTCTCTTTTTCGATGCGCTCATTCTCCTTCTTCTGCTCCCGTTCAGTGTTGGCATGGTAGGTGGCCACAGCTTTGGTCAGTTTCTGAATCTTGCCTGTGATGGAACGGTGGTACTCCTTGAAGTCTTTGGCGTGCTGCAGGATGCTGTTGAGGTACTCCTAGGATTAGATTGGGAGTAGTGAGTGAGGAGGAGAGAAGAGTGAGAAAAGAAGAGAGGAGAAGAGAAGAGAGGAAAGAAAAGAAAAGAAGAGCTTCATAGTCACTCAGAAAGTAGCACATATATACACAATATTATCATAGGTAACTTAGCCTAGTTTTGTTGTCCTCTACCTGGTGTTTCTGCCTGCGTTTGCGCTCTTGCTCGATCTTCTGCTGTTTCTCCAGTTTCTCTGTGATGCGGGCCTCTCGCAGGGACTGACGCTTGCTGCGCTTGTAGGCCTTGGCATCAAGGGCAGTCTCTAGAGCTGTGTCACGACGCATACACACCACCACCTCTTGACGCAGCTGTGGAGAGGTGCACACACACACACCCATCATTTCTAACACCACCATCACTGTCGTCATCAATGTCATTGTTGCTACAACAACTAAAAAAGTCACAGTTGTAAACCTTTGACCTTTCACAGTCACCTGTATTGATGTGATGTGAAGGCCGGTGATGTAGCTCCTACCTGTCTCTGGAAGTTCAGCAGCCGCAGGGCTTTGAGCTCTATAGTAGCTTTGGTACGCAGATCGCCAGCCAGAGAACCGGGCAGGTTCTCCAGCTCAGCAATACGATGGGTGATACGAGCCTGCAACCTGAGGGAGCAGAGGGCAATGAGTTACATTTACTGTCATTCATGTTGCATGTTGTAGTATTTTGCACTTTTGCTACCACTTTTTAAAGGTTTTGATTAGAACTGAAATTAACAATTAACTGAGTAAGGAAAATCAACAGTGATGCATTGCTAGTGATCTGTTAAAGGTTATATTGATACTATAACATGTTTCATCAGAATCATTGTCAAAGCTATAATTAGTCATATTATTCTCATCAAGCCAGATAAATTAAATGAGATGGAGGAAACTGTGCTTTCCTGACATACCGGTACTCCCTCTCCTGCAGTAGCTCCACTGGGTCCAGGCCACAGGGTTTCTGGATGGGGGTGATGCGGTTCTGCTTGGCGTGGTGAGGCATCATGGGAGTGGGCTGTGTCGGCTGGCCAGGGGACTGGGTCTGGGGGGGCATTACCGGGGAGGCAGCAGGGGGAACTGAAGGGGGCACAGGAGAGGGTCGGCCGGTGGGCTGGGGGGGTATCAACTTTTGGGGTGCGTTGGAGGGGGCTGCTGCATTCACCATGGGGCCTGAAGGGAATTGGGGGAATGAAAAAGGAAAAGGTCATCACCATGCTATGGTTAAATGCTGCTCCATTCTATATGAAGGCTTTACAACTAGGGTTCGGCCGATATGGGAATTTTAAGGCAAGACTGATATTTTTAGACTCAAGTCGCTGATAGCTGATTTTTTTGTGTGCCAATGTTCAATATCTTTAAATGTTACCTTTTCCATGCCATAAATTCCAAGTATTTATTTTCCCCCCTAGAATTTTACTCTTGTGAGGGTGGGAAAAGGCTCTGAAACAGTGTTTAGACCATCGTGGGGCACTAAAACTCTCCAATGAAACCCAGACTAATGAAATTATTTAAGGCAGGTTTACCTATTCACTGGCAGGGGAAACTCTGGGATACATCACTGCCTTTAAAAGAAGAATTTATTTACAAGACATTATTGAGCAATTAATTGAAAAAAGAAAATGTACAAAAAAAGAAAATGTCATTGCAGGATTAACAGACTGTGTTCAGGGAGGAAACGCCATCATATCGGACGTGGACTGGCCAATATCCAATATTTAATAAACCAACATACCGGTCTAACCCTATTAACAATCAAATAATATTCTTAGCTGGATTTAGGGTAATAAGAGCAAGTACTGTATTTCAATTTGTACTGACGAAATGTAAATGTGTGCCCTCTTGATAACTCCAGTGACACACCAGCTCTCACCCACCCACCAAGCCAGGTTTCTACAAAGGCGCTCGGACTAGTTGAATAGTGAAAGGGATAGTCAGCCTACAACAGATCTTAGAACAGCACCACATACCCTCAGGCCAGGACTTGGGAGGTCCGTTAGGGTTTTGTCCCTGCATCCCAGTTGGGACCCCTGATGGGCCCGGAGGCGGCATGTTGGGACCCATCATCCCTACAGAAAAGTACAGATTCTGTACAGTCCCATGGTGCATTTATGGCATAGTTCTCTCTGAATATGAGAGGACGATTGTGAGAGTTGTGTGAAGATTCATCGTTACAGTTAAACACTTCAACTTGTATTTCCTTTTATCAATTATACTGATACTGCTCAATAAAGAATAGGTGTGATTTGTGGGAAATTATTTTCTTAACAACATACAGGTGTAAACTAACTTAACTTAACTAAAACCGAAACTGTAGACTCTATAGATTTGCTTGCATTACACTGTACCATCCCCGTACCCCCCTCACCGTGAGCTCTGCTGTACCCTGAGCCCATGGGCCCTGGTCCTCCTGGCCCGCCTCCAGCTCCAGGAGCCAGGCTGGCCATTGGCTGCTGCTGCTGCATCCCAGGCATTGGCCTTTTCCCTTGGACAGCCATCTGGAGGTGGTCTGGCAGGGGCTGTCCCCGGGCCAACATCTTATAGGCCATGATCTGGGCTCGGAGCTGGTGGAGCTGGTTTTGGTTGAAGGGAGTCGGACCACTAGGGCCGCCGGGACCCCCAGGACCGGCAGGGCCACCGGATCCAAGGCCAGATGC
>OMOT01001470.1:0-10478 GCA_900312575.1 Acanthochaenus luetkenii
GTGTCACGGCTTCTTAGCGCTGACGTTGTAGTCCATTGGTAAGTTCAGTATGCACTGGACCCACCAAGGTGCATTTGTTTTGATACGATTTTAAGAATAACAGGTGAACCAGTTCTAAAAGTAACGTGCCAATACAACGAATAAATAAATAAAATGGCATGTATTTGGGCTACATTATACCCTGCATGTACAGCAATAACAAGGAGGTTAGGGGCTTATGCTTGTGCTTGTCCTATCTTTGTCCGGTCCACTCCAGAAGCTGCAGCAGAGGTGGGCTCTGTCAAGGTCATCAGAACGGTGGGCCAGAGCAGCCTCATGATTGGCTGGGAGAGACCGCAACTCGACGAGCTGGGCTGCAGTAATGGCACCTTTGTGTATGGATACAGGGTAGGCAGGCAGGCTCCACTGACCCTGGGTTGTACAGTGAAGAAAGAAAGAAAAATCCTATTCTTCGATATGTTTACCAGTGGATTTTGATTGTGTAAGATTATGGGGTCTAAAAGGTTGCTGTGTTTAGTGTTTCTTATACTTTGCATTTATTTTCTCTTCTCAGGTGTACGTAGATGGTGACTTTCACAAATCTGTCATGAGCTCAGCGTGCACCAAGGTATCAATCACTTCCCAAACACTTCACAACTGTGATACGATTTTCACTGTGATATGTTATCACTACACACGCTATGGTCCGAATGGAGAATAACAAGAGTATGTGTAAATGTTTTGTGTCTCTTTCCACAGTGTATTCTGGAGAACATCGACCTGAGTGTCCCGGTCCACATCAGCGTTCAAACCCTTGGTTCTAACGGTCTCAGTTCAAACAGGGTCCATATCATGTACAGGGCCGACCAGCGTCCCTTCAGCTGCACTGACTCACAGCCTGTCTCTCCTGGCCACAACCTGCCACCCTTACACAGACACAGTGGCCCAGGTCAACAAGTAAGAGATTGCAAGAACAGTCCGAGTCTATTAAAATCCCCTGTTTACTTCCTGTTTACTTGTTATTGTATCAAAGTTTAACGTATCCCACAATGATCATTCTGTCAATGTCTTGGTAGAGTTCCGGTAATCTTCGCAGTCAAAACCTCCATCACCAGTGACCGAGGCCAGAACGGTAAATTGTGTGTGTGTGTCCATGTGTTTGTTTGTGCCTATGCATCCGTATGTCTCTGTGGGTCTGTGTTTGTGTGTGTGCTACTTCAACTATTTCAAAAACATGTCGGTTCATGTGTGGGTGTCTGTGTGGACTTTGTTTAAAATTCAAGTGCTTCAAAGTTTGAAACAGTGCGGTGACAAATTATTTTGCTCTGTGTCCTGTGTGTCCTGCGTGTGCATATGTCCTCCAGATCATGGCCATCTATAGCTACAGCCCTCTGAGGGACAGTCCTAACCTAACCTCCACCCCAGTAGAGAGCGGGCTCTGCGCAAGGGAGACACCGTCACGCTGCTAGGCAACCATGACGGCTTCTGTGAGGCCCGGGTTAGCCAATAAGAAACGCTCATCTCACAAGCTGCGTGTAGTGACTCGTGGCTGGCCACTGTGACTATGAACTTTAAAGTGGACCACTGTAAGACTCACTACTAGAAGACCAAGATTTCCTGCTCCTGCGCTGAGAGTGTATCTGTGTGTTCAAGGTCAAAGGCAGGAGAGGATTAGCACCCGTATCCTTGTTGGGAAGAACTTCCTGATTCAGAGTCCCACCCCATGGACTTCACCGCTTGAGTGGATAGGACACTGTGACTGCCAATCAGAGTGATTCCCAGGTGAAAGAGCAGGAGTGGCTGCCAATCAAAATAGAGGAATACGGTGCGAGGCGGGACAAACCGTTCAAGCGTACTTCACTGCAAAGGTTTATGAAGCCAAGGTCAATCGCATCATCAGAAGCTGCATGTGACGCCACCATTTATGGACATTATTCAAGCAAGACTCAACCAATAGAGCAAGTGTTGGACGGGTCTGTTACGCACTTTTACACTGTGTGAAACACATTGAGGGATTATGTGTCATATTTAACTTTGTTTCGTCGACGATCCCCACTGCTGCCTCTGTGGACTCTGTCAATAATGAACGGCTGGCTCAAGGCACATTTGTGAAATGCCTTTGTGACAGCAGCCTATATTATGTGCCGAAGCAACATTACTTGATTTTCAGACATCAAGCCAAATATGAGGAAAGATGGTTCATTCCAAAGACTTTGCTGTTTCGTTTTCCACATAGTTCTATGGTATTTACACAGAAGCCAGATGTTATTTTGGTTTTTAAATTTGCACACAATCATTACTGATATCTAGAAAATGAAAATGGAAAAAGAGATTATCACTGATATTTTTGGTAGGGAATATTATTAAAATATGCCAATAGTATATATAGAAAACGGTACAGCACATTTGTCTTTTTGTACGAGTGACACTTTGCTTTTTCATACTCGTCTGCCTATCTCAAAAATAAATTCTATACGGATATTGTTTTATGTTTCAAACAATGTTCACAACACACATGTCATTTTGCAGTGTGTGAATGGGTGTGGAGTGACCATGGTGCAGCAAAGGTATTTTTCTATCAGTAATTGATGACATTGATTTCCCATTCCAACTGTACAGACAATAAATGTTTATATAGTAACTGGCATTCCAGTGTGTATGTGTGTGTGTATATGATGATTTATTCCAAGGGGTTTTTGCACATGTCAAAATCTGTGCAGCGGTACTATTTGGGTCTGAATAACATTCAAATAAGCTGTCGTGCCAATCAAGCTGATAGCGGGGTTGAATATTAATTATTAAAGTTATTTTAGCTCTGCTCTTTAGTCTTTAAGAGTGAGAAATGTTTGTTGAATTTAAACACTTTCCATTAATGAACACTAGATGGCAGCCATTACCAGATGGCTAGCCACTATTGACTGTAACACCTCAACCGTGAAGTACAAAATAAAAATGTACGTTCACCCCTTTACTTTTAACCTTTTCTCCTGCTCGTCTTGCTCTCTTCCTGTCTGTTTCTGTAGTAGTAAAGTGTGCATGGATATCACACACATACACAAACACACAAAGACAAACGAACCCAAATGAATGTCAGCTAAGTCAGACATCGTAGCCTTTGTGGATCTACTGCCTGTACTTTTATGGTTGATGAAGTTGAGTTACTGTCCACGCTAGTATATTGTTTATCCAAACCCCTTGGTGGTGAACATCACTGAAAAGAATAAAGAAGACTGGACGTCAAACCAGCTTCATCAAAAATATGAATCCTTTATGAACACCCATTCAGAAAGTGCCTGCATATAACATTTTTGCAGACTTGAATGATTTTAGTGTGCATGCAACAACCAGGAAATTACATCAGTAGAGCACATTTTCACTGCACTGCGTGTTTGGCTCATTATGCCTGTCTGATAGACTGGTTGGTTCAGGAGTCTGAAGTTTCAGATGAATGAGGGTCTACTGTAGTCCTGCACTGCACCAACTAAGAAGAGCCTCAACAAAACCTGCAGTGCAGCTGCTTGATGTAACTGACTCAGCCTACAGCCTTATAGACTCTCATTACACTCCCAGAGGAGATTTTCCTTCATTATCAACACACACACACACACACACTCCAACATACATGACATACATTCCTCTGCAGTAGCAGTGTGTTCTGTCTTGTTTACATGAGTTAATGACCACTGTGTTAATACATTTTTCATGCTGGGTGTTAATAATGCAAAGCTAATCTCCGACTCTTCCCATGCAGGCCAGCATGAGGGTTACAGAGCGACGGAGAGAGAGAAACGATGATGGAGGAGAGGGATGGAGAGATGAACAGAAGACAGGAGCTCCAGATAAAAGGAAATGTGTATGCATGACTAGTCGTGCAAAACAGACTTTTTTCTTCTTCTTAACCTTCCTGTGTGTGTGTGTGTGGGTGTGTGTGCGCGCGCGCGCACGTTCGTCGGCGACACATGGGCTCCAGCCTCATGCAAGAATATTATGTTGTGACCCAAAAATACACCTGTGAAACTTTATGTGTGTGTGTATGTTCTCCACATGTGGCTGTGTATGAAAGTGTATCAGTGTATCAGGGGATATCTCGCAGGATATCTTGCAGAAGTGTGTGTCTGTGCATGTGCTGCGGTGTAGATAGACAGCTGTCATCACCAGGGGGTCTTGGGGGGCAGGTGCTGTAAAAAGAATGGCGGATGAGATAGAAGAGAGAAAAGGGAGGGATGGTGTGTTGAGTGTTTTAATTTCGCCCAGAGGGGACATTATCCCTCCATCACTGCCACAGACATCTACAGTGTGCTGGCTGTCTGGAGTCGACTTCCAGACCCCCAGGGCAACGCCTGCTGCTCACACCCAGAGAGAGGCTCCAGAAGTGGGCCTGTCCTTCCGGTGCGTCTGGGCAGATGTGTCCTGTTGTGACTGTTGCTTCCATGAGACGATCACAAGGTTATCTTGGTTGATTGTGTTGTCACACATTAATGTGGTGGCTGTGATATTACCCTTGCTCTATGTGTGTGTGTGTGTGTGTGTATTGCTGTATGCCTGTGTGTATGTTTGTGCGTGCACATTCACGCATGCTAGTGTCCATTGCAAGAAAAAGCTTCTTTTGCATTTGTATGTGACCAGATGTGGCATTCTTTATCGCACCTTCCCTTCCTTAGTGCTCTGATGCCTCTTTTATTCTTTCCATCCCCGTGTCTGTTGTTGTGGCCGTATCAGTCCATCTTAGAGCCTGTTATATTTACAGGCACAGCGCTATCACAGCTTACAGCTGGCCGCCTGTGATTCAGTTCTGACTGATCTACAGCCTTCAAAGCAATCCCCTCTTGTTTTGTCTCGCTCACCATATCTCCCTCCTCTTCCCCTCTTCTCTCCTTCTTTCTCTTGGATCCAAACGTCACTCCTTTCCATTTCGTCCACTCTCCTCTCTCATTATATTCATGTTTTTCTTTCTTCTTTCTGGGCACTTTCACCCTCTTACTCCTGGCTGCTCTCAATTCTTTATTTTTCTCCCCTTTCTTCCTCTTTTGTATTCTTTCTTTGTACACCTCAATCTCTTTATCTTCATCTCAGTCGCATTCACACAATCCCCATCTTCCTTTTCCCCTTTCATCTCCTCTTTATCGTTCTCTCATCCAACTACTCTGTATGACTCCCTCCCTATTTATTGCCTTTACTTTGCCAGTTTGCCCCCTTTCGCTGCAAAGTCTATACAATGCAATTATCAGTGCTTTATTGGTATTGTGCATCATGAAACTTTCTCTCCACCACCTCCCCTTCTGTCTCCCCTCCTTCACTCCATCCCCCTTCCTTTTCTTCTGCATCTTTATCATCCATAGTGCATATAAGGTAAGCTCTCCCCTGCTGGGAAGGGAAAGACTTTGAGTTAATCCATGTTGAAACTTACATCAAACAGGACGTGCGTTCTAATTGGGGAAGAAACAAGCCATTAGCTGCTATTACATCCTTGAATCTGTGTGCAAAAGCGACCCTAATCCCATTAATCATGAACAATGGGGGCGGTAAAGGAGAAGCAGGTTTATGCAAATTCCCCCACACAGTAATCTCCGCCATGCTTAATATGTAAAACAGTGGCGGTTCCTCAGAAAACAAACACCCCCCTCATTTTCTCTGCTCATCCATTTGACTTGCTTTCACTTCCCCCACATCATCAGGTGACAACCAGAACTTTCAGTGTGCAGAAACGTATTGACCCAAGTCCCTGCCAGACAACTTCAGTTTGATAGCAAATAAACCCAAGTGTGTACGGGACATTGGGTTTTATTCCCCATCTCTAGCTAACACCTCTCCTCCTCTTGGCAGTCTCCCCAGCTCATTCTCTTTCTCTCCCATCGATTCTCTCTATTTATTGTGTTTCTTTCTGCCTTTCATTTGCATTTTTATTGCTCCATTGCTTCTCTCTCTTTCTCTGCATTTTCTCCCCATAGTGTCTGATTACATATATTTCTCCATATCTCCTCTTAACCTCGCCATTATTACGTTTCTTCTGTATTTCGCATTCTAGCTCTCAGTCCAATAGCCATATTTGATTCAGAACTAAATATAGCCCGGAAGGACATTATGAGATTATCTCTCTTTCCTCCCTCCTTCTCTCTCCTCTCCATCCTTTCTTCTCTCCCTTACTTACATGTCTCTTGAGTTATGTGCTAGTTTCAGATGACGACGATAGCAGAGTGGGAAGCCTGGTCAGAATGGAGCAGGGGCCTAGCAAAGGTCAAAAGCATGCGGTCCATGACAACATTGGTCAAATTCGGCCGAATCATTTGATTGGCAGTGGGTCTGTCTATGTAGATGTATCGATGAGTTGAGGTAAGGGGTCAAAGGAATCAGTAACGTGCGAGTGCTGAGGGTTTTGAGATAACAAATCACTTAATTAACATTCAGTAGTGAGTGGTACCTTGATGCCAGCAGTCATTTTGTGAAAATAATTGGAAATAGCCACATAACACATTTTATCAACGGTATGCAGCCTAAGTGTCTATATATGTTGAGGGCTGTGGGAGGGGTTGAGGGAGGAGTGTGTGTGTGTTCCTAGAGAGAGAGAGAGAGAGAGAGAGAGAGAGAACAATGTGTTTGTTCTGCAGAGTAGGGAGCTGTCCACCGTCCCTGGTTCTGAAAGTGGATCACTCCTCTGGCACTTAAAAGGGGGATGCATACGACAGGCAGGAGGGACGAGAAGAGAGAGAAGAGTGAACCAAGAGGAGTTTATGGGATGCCGATCTGCAATACCGGAGGCAGACAGCAGATTGAGAGGAAGTTTTTGGAAACTTGGATTGTAAGGGCGCCACTGTTGTACTTTGGACACACAGAGTTTTCATTTTCTCTCCTTCTCTTTTTCTCGCCTTCTCTTTCTCTCTCTCTCCATATATGCACAACACGCTCACGCGTAGAGTCACCAATTTTGACACACTCGGGGGGTGCTGAGGAGGAGTGTGGGAGTCTTATTTTTTCTCCGGCTCAGCAGAAACGAAAGGCGACAGAAGGAGCACACACTCCTCTCTCTGTTCCTCTCTATCGGATTCATAGACTTCATTGCCAGAAGTTCCTTCGGTTCCCACTTCATTCCAATACTGCTGCTGCCCCGGAGACCCCTGTCCCGCTCTGGCCCGGCCCACTGTGGCCCAGGTCACTGTCAGGATGGCAGGATGCGCCAAGCGCTGTAAACAGGGACTCGTAAAGTTCGCTGTGTCCTTGCACAGGCTGGTCACTGGGACGCTCATTAAAGGTATGTAACTGACTGAATGTATATGCTTGCATATAAGCATTCTCAACACTTGCAGGCATTTTCAATCTAACTATGTTTATGAATTGCAAGCACTGAAAGCAAGTCGTAAGTAGACCGTGTAGTCGGATGCCACCATGTAAATAAGCACACAGTTATGCTTAAAATGTCTTATGCGAGTATTCCTCTACGTGTGTATTGAATTATGTTCCGGTAGGCAGGGCCGCTAATTCACGTTAAGTACCGCAAAAGCAGAAGTGAAGGTTCAACCCGATAGGCTCTTCATCCTTGATCTCCTTTCTCATACAACTCTTTTCTTTACACTCCCCCGCTCTTCTCTCATCCGCTGTTGACCTCGTTCTGTTCGCTATTCTCTCCGGAGGGAGGAGTGAAGGAGACAGAGATGGAGGGAGTAAGCAGCTAATAGAGGAGAGATAAAGTTGATATAGAGCAGAGTGTGTGTGTGTGTGTGTGTGTGTGTGTGTTTGTGGTGTGTGTGTGTACAATTAATGTGATTCTTTCTCTCATTCCAGTGGCATTATTATTTAGGCAGGGAAGCTGGGCAGGCAGAGGCACACAAAGCCATGCCTCAAATACAGTATGCAACCCTGCAGCAGCCTGAAGGATATCATAGTGTACACACACACACACACACACACACACACATATGCACACATGTTTGTTGAGTGGCTGAAGCATTCAGCCAGAGTGTGTAGAATTGCCCTCCAGTCTTACACACACATGATGTCATGAGGGGGTTGCTGCTGAGGTTTTGTTGCTTAACAAATTGCCCCTGAAGCTAAATTCATTCAGAAAGGAAGCAGCAACAAACATGGACATAAAGTCTCTGTTACACACACACACACACACACACACACATATATATAAGGCTCAGGCACACACAAACACACACATAGGAACATAAAGTACAAATTTGCCCACATGCACACAAGAACACAGACACATGCACACACATGTAAAAAAAAGGAATGGTTCTCATGCAGGGCCATATGGGAATGAGCAGCAGGAACAAGAGATCTGGGTCTGCATAATATCAGACACCCAGACATTCACACACACACACACACACACAGGTCAGCATCTGCTCTTATGCACTACATCTGCACCTTCAACATCAGATTAGAGAACGGTCATAAAGGCAAATGGGAGCTACACACAACACACACACACACTCCAGCTCCTTAAAGAGCCATTACATTTTTGTAGCTATATTGATTGTGTCTTCAGTTTGGGACATTGGTGTTTCATTTGAGTTTGAAGGGAACGGTGCCCTGTGCCCGCCTCAACTCAAGTGGAGGGAAAACACTATTAACATCTTACAGTGGTCAACCTAAAGAGTCACGAGGCTAAATCAAAGTACTACTACTACTACTGCTACTTCTACTACTATATTTTTGGATACTACTCACCATGCCATGTTTGTGCTCTTGAGTATAACGTCAGGTAGTGTATTAGCAACGTTCAGGAACATAAAATGCAAAGCTTAACTTTGTCTTCCTGTTAGAGCCAATGGAGAGTTGATGTGGTTGTCTGTGGGAGCTGTAGGCAAAAATACAAAGGTCACAGCATAAAGAATCAACTCCTGCAAAGGTCAGAGCACAATGCTTTCACTTCTACAAAGTACCACAAAAAACAACAACACATGAACCATCCCTTCATGGTTAATCTACGATTCATAATAAGTAAATGCAATATGTCAGTGGCTGATCATTTAATGGCATCAATCCATCAATCCACTCATTAGTGCAGCCAGTAAATTGATCTTGAAAATGAACCTTCAACAGTTTAGGACAGTTTAAGAGCTACAGTCGTCAAATATTGGGCCTAGAATAGTTTTACTAACCTTGTCTCCCGTTCAACAGAAACGACTAAGTTTTACACCACAAACCGGTCATCCTTTCCAACTCAGTGGTGATGAAGGTGTAAAGATGATATTAGAACTACCGAGGTTTTCTCTGTTTGCAGCGTGTGACCGACTACCAGAGCAGCACTGACCTCTGGTGGTAAAGTTGAGAACATACATGGTACAGGTTGAGGGCAGCAATAAATGTAAACCACATTTGTGGTTTACATTTATTCTGTACAAAAAGCTCTACCTATACAAAGAAAGCGAAGACAAGAAGAAGAAAGATGACAAAATGAGGAACAAATAAAAAATGTATGAGTCTCTCAAAAATGCCTGGGCTTCCCCTTTTTTGTTATTTTGTCCTCAATACCTAGAAATCTTTTTTCTGCATCAACTACAATTTCTACAATATCCGTCACATCCAACATGACTTCCACGATCTCTACAAATTTAAGCAACGTGTCCGCATCCATAGCTATTTAAACATTCTCTCATCTACAGTTTGACATGTATGCCCAAACCTGACAGGACCCGCCTAGACGAACAGAGTCAATGGTTTGGCCCGAAACCTTTCACCCCAGGTTTGTTTGGGTAGGGTTCGGGTTCAAAACATCCTATTGAAAAGAACATACTAGTGAACATTCAGGCTTTAGTTGGGTTCTGGTTTGCAGAAATCCTAGGCCTCAGTCGAGCTCCGCTCATGCTCACTTCCTTCAGCTGCTGGCTGATCTGTCCAAATCCCCTTCATCGTCACCTTGGTTGTCTCCTCAGTTCCCCTCTCTGCCGCGGTGTATCACACATCCTGAACTGTCTCAGCCCTAACGTCCCTTTGGCTTCCTGTCTTGCTGGGATCGTGTCGAGCAGTGCCACACTGTACACTTAGCTTCCTCTTCCTCCAGTCAGTGGCGTGTCGTGACTTCTCCGCTTGGTGGGGCGGTCAGCACGTCAGATTTTTTTTTTTTTTTTGGCCAAGTTTCAGAAATAAAAACGAAAAGTATATATTTAACAGAACTCGTTTATTTTTCAGTTTGCATATCATTGTCTGACACTATATTTCATTTATGTAATGTAGGCATAACATGCATGCATTGAATTAGACAAATTAAAATGACAGGTTATTAGTGCATTTTTACATTTGAAAGTTGAATAACAGTTTATTTCAGCCACAACTAATCAAGTTTCACAAAGCAATCGAATCTCCACCCGCAAACATCATTCACAGCCATATAAATCTCATTCAATAACGCAAAAGTGGGAAAGTTGCCAACAAATAGACATTAAATGTCCCATATTAAATGATTCATGAGGGAAAAAAACTAACGCTAGGCCTATACAGTATTTACTTACGGTCCAAGCATTTGGAAAATATCCGATTGGCAAACCTGACAC
>OMOT01001485.1:28850-43975 GCA_900312575.1 Acanthochaenus luetkenii
CCTGTCCCCCGCCAAACCACACAGTCCGCCAGGCTCATCCAATTACAGGCCTTCACCCATTGCCACTCACGGCACGCTCTCACAGCAGGGAATGAAGACACTACATCGTTCTTTTTTCGTTCAATTTCATTTCTTTCTCTTTTCTCTCTCCTTAATTTTCATTTGAAAGAGACACGCCTCAGCTTCAGATTGTCGCAGCTTGTACCTTCCCAGAAGCCTTTGTCTCTCCACAGGCTCGTTCTGCCCATTAACTGTTTACAAGAGCAAATCATTCCAGATAATAGTTATTAAGGTCTTATTTAGGATGAGCTGTTTTATATGCATCTCCAGCAAAACAATATCTCTATATACGCTCCACAAATACCAACAGTTTATGGGTAAAGTGTGTACACTGAAGGGTACAACTTTTGATGTAGCCAATGTATATTACATGGCCAATGATAAAGGAAACTGGGTATAGCCAGACCTCCAGAACACTTTATCCTCTGGAGAGAGGTAGTGATCCGTCTAGTTTTGTTCAGCCATATTAAAGAAATTATACTTTATTAAGAAGCATTTCTTACTGTATTTAGGTGTGATGATGATGAGGCGTTGGAAAAGGCATATAAAACTTAAGCAACACTATAAATGTAAAGGAAAAATCCTGCTATATCATTCAGTGCATTCCAGTAATTTACTTTTATGGTGTGCCCACTTTCCCTCAACCTGCCTTATCTACTTCTACTTCAGGTAGTGATTTCCTACATTTCCCAGAATTACTTTCTACAATCTCCCAAGAACAGGTGTGAATGTGTTGTATTGAGCTGTGGGTTATATGTGTAGGTGGAGAGAGTGATAGTGATACTGACATCGATAGCATAGTCAGAGCGGGTTTTTCCAGTCAGAAAATAATGAACAGTCATGACCCTTAGTCAAAATGCAACATGTCTTGTGGCTGCATTGCATTCTGGTTCTGAACATCGGTGCAAAATGGTGAGTCCGGAAGGAAGCCCTCGCTTTGATTCTGAGGGGCTGACACCAAAACCTGACGTTCACCGTTGATGTTTTAAACAGCTGAAACATTGTGTGACGTGACGTCATGTCGTATATGTTTGGGCAGTTATCCGTGGAAATAAGAAAAATCCATCACCAATCAACAAACTAGGCGCAGACATGCAAGGTATATCAACAATAGGTGTAGGGTGGATTGTTCCTTTAATGATCCTTAGTATTGGAGTGTGAAATGTCTACATGTACAAGTTCAATTCTTTAACAATCTACCTAAAATCAATGTGTCCGAATTATTTGTGGTTTGGGGCCAAATCAAGGCCCTTAGTATCTGTGGATGTCTAAAGATAGATAGGGCCGGCTAACAAATGGGTCTGCAATTTAATGAGCCATCCAAGATCCTCAGCTTCGAAGAAGGAGATGAAAGAATGGCCACTTTCTATTTTTGGAAGCCACTCCATCATTTCTGGGTTTGGCTGTAATCTCTTTGCCATCAGAAAAAAATATTCGCCAGTTTAGCCTACAGCGTTATGGAATAAATGGTTTCCATACAGCCCTAAACCTGGTATGTGTGTGTCAGTGTGAGATACGTGTGTGAGTACGCTTGTGTGTTGTGATGTGTCGGGATACCGTGGCCAGGGACCTCCAGTCCATGCTGGCACTGCCGATGTAGAGGTGTTTCCTATCAACCACCCAGAAGGAGGAGTGGAGGTGGCCTCTGGTCAGCACTGTCATGTTCACATAGTGGACATCGGCACCTTGGGGAGAGAGAGAGAGAGAGAGAGAGAGAAAGAGAGAGAAAGAGAGAGAGATCAACAAGAAAGGGAAACGCAGACAGATAACGATGGGTAGAATGAAACAATAAGAGAGAAGTGAGCGAGACAGAGACTAAACAGAGAGACACACACAGAGGATATATGATACAGTGAGAGTGAGAGCTGACTGTGTCTGGCGAGTGTACTGAGCTCAGACGAGTCGATCATCCCGCTGGAGATCTTCAGCTGGATTCCTTTGGCCTTCAGCCCCTGGAGCCTGGACAGCAGAGCCCTGCCCTGCGGGAAACACATGAAGATCACATGTATCCAAACATCTGCTTTTCAAGAGTTCAAGTGGTAATCTGCAAAACACTTAATATTCTTTATTTTGGCAACATCTTTGGGACAATCGAGATGTGGATTGTGCAAAAGGGGCTGAAACTCAATATCAGGACGACGTCTCTACTATTTTGTGCCTTCAGTGTGTATCATTTGACACCAAACCTGCCAAAGGAGAAGCTGTTGACATTGGGAACCACATTTGTTGTTTCAAAACATATTGGAACTTTTAGCAAATGACCATTATTTGTTAGTTTTTTGATGAAAATGTCACATGTTCCCTGTGTTGTACCATACACAGGTTCCTAAGCTACGCCGGAATTGGAATGTAACCAAGAGATGGCTTTTTAATCGGTGTGATTATTAGGTTGCCTATCAGGCCTTCAAGCGCAGAACTCTGCAGATTTTAAATGAGTCAAGGGAGCCTGAACAAAAGGGGAAAGAAACTAGACACCCTGTAAAGTCTGTTTTCCCTTGTTGCCTTCAACAAGCTAGTGTGTGCAGACAACGAGAAACCACATCACCGCTCACTCAGTTTGTCCGTTGACCAATTTAAGCAAGCTGATCGCAAGCTGCAGCACTGAGGAAGGTCTTTGTTCTGCACAGCACATAACCAGTTGCTGGAAATCCATTCATTTTCTATGATTTGAGACACGGTAGCTGACGCTGACCGCATGGTTGCCCTCGGTTCCCTCATTTGTAGGTGAGGAAAAAGCTGAACCTTTTGGGCGACGTGGGGCATTTTGCATGTAGAATTATTGTACCACAATGTGAAAGGAGGCGACAGAATGACAGTCATTCTGCTCAGTACAGACAACTCATTTTTAATTGATGTTCACTATCTTTATCATTAAGAGGATACACATACATAGACATACACATGCCTACCTACACATGACTGCCCATCTCCATACCCACACACTTGTAACTTTGCCTTTGTATGACATTTTCTGGTCCCAGTCTCCATCCCAGTCTCCCAGTCTCCCATCCCAGGTCTCAGTCTGTAGCAGCTGTTTGGGAAGAGACTGCTGCAGGCTGAGGCCATTAGTTGTTCACTGCCCTGACACTCCTGAGGCAGCTTTTACTCCCCAATCTACAGCCCTGGGCTTTCATTAGACTTGACACATCCTATTCTTTAACTCTAACCTTTAATCTAACCTCTATGTGTGTGTGTCTGTCTGTGTGTGTTTGTGAGTGTGCGCGCGTGCTTGTGCATATGGCCTGGACAAACGTCCTGGCCAAATGTCAAAAACAGACATCCAGTTGAAATCCAAAATAAATAACTGGAAGTCTAGACAGATATTTTAACTTTAAGTAAATGTCTGAAAGGAGATATTATTGATTTCCTACTCTGGAGACCATTGTCTCTGTTCCGAGTTGGGTCATATCATGATGATATGAGAGAGGTGGTGCCTGTCTGGCCTGCTTAACTTGTGGAGATGGATTTGACTGTAACAATAATTGCATATTGCGTGAAGAAAAGCAAAGAGTAGTTAGGAACGAGGAGAAGATCAAATAGCCAGCATTGAAACTCACATGCTTAACGCTCATTATTATGTAGAAAGGGCAAAGAGACTTAAACAGAGAGATAGAAGAGGAGAGAGAAAAGGTAAAAGAGCAATAACTGCTTGCTATGGTCTTACTTGTCTGGCAGCTGGCTGGAAGCTGGATTCATAATCGGAGGAGTTGAGGAGCCACAGCGGGGAGACGATCTCTACGGCCCGCATGGCTCTGTCCAATAAGTTGTGGAGCCCCACTGAGAGGTCGAGGTGGGCTGTACTATTGTCTAAAAAGACCACATCTTCTGGGATGTTCTCCACAAGCACCACCCTGTGGAAACAACGAGGGACAAAATGGGAAGCAAGTAAAGAAGCAGAGATAAAGAAACTTTAAGTTACATAATGAAGACGGAGGGGACAAAATCATCCGGGACCTGTAATTGAGAAAAGATTGCAATTTTGTTTTTGTCGTTGCGAAAAGCCGTAAAATATAATTAGACTAAGCCACAGAGGCTTGATGGTGGAAAACTGTGGAGGAAATTTACGTTCTCGGTTTTTCACGAAGCAATTATGTCTGTTTGTATTAGAGACAGAATGATTACGAGCTCGGGTAGATGCACGTGGCACAGTGCCAGTGAAATGAGGTTATATTCCTTCTTTTTCCCCGCACCTTTCTCCCTGTTTCTTCCTATTTCCCCTGATCGTTAGCTTAATTAGAGGAAATCGAGGTTTCTGGACATGACACGCTCTTACGTTCGATCAAGCATCATTGAGTCTCGTGTCGGTTGCTGCAGGGATGAGGATGACTGAAGGCCCATCGACAGTGCAGAGATTCAATCACACCTAGCCAGCAAAAACCGGACCCATTTTGAGCGTATTCATATTGGTTTTCTCATACACACCACTACCTACACTATCTCATGGTGCATGTTTGATGCAATCGTCAACAGCCTGAGGGAATATAGTTGCAGCAAACAGTATACAGTGACAAATATACAGAGACATTACCAGTGTACTGTATCTCAGTTTCCACAGATGGCGCGAAGCATTGAAGGGTCTGTATGCTTGAGTGGATCTGTTAGAGCTTCAGTGCACGTAGGTTTTATTCTTTCTATCACGACGGTGTATCACCTAGCTGACAGGTAAACGATGGGGGGGAATTGCTTTCAGCGGGGTGGTTGTTTCAATGTTTGGAGCGTAAATATCACTGAGACTGTCTTTGTGCTTTCAAGGTACACTGTTAAGTCACGCAACTGAACATGACTCTCAGCTGTCCCTTATGGCACTCCAGCCCAACAGGATGCCTGAAAATGACAGGGGGATTAAGAATACAGGCAACATATCGAATTGGCTGTGGCAGCCCCGGAGCTGCAGCAACACACAGCCCGGCTATTATCAAGCTCGAATGCTCACCACATTCTATCTATCTGGCCCGGCCATCGATTCATGCCACTTGCACTAAGAGAGACAGATAAAGGGAGGGAGGGAGCGTTTCTCAAGTCAAGTGCCACGGTGAACAGTGCAGAGAGAAATGCTGACTATGGTCTGTGGCTGAGTAAGATAAAATGCTGTCATAGAAACCAGCAGAGACAGTCCTGCTCAAGACTTTACGCAGCTAAACACAGTTTAATGAGAGGGGATGGAGTTCTAGTGAGGTATGTTACAGTAAATATACTGCAGTTTGGTTCTGTGGCTCAATTGCATGGCATTAAAGTCGTTCCCCCAGTAAGTAGGGTGAAAGACTCGTCCATACATCAGCATGGAAGTGTGCATGGTAGCAGTGAGGCAGGGGATGTAAAAACATGCGGTGACACCAAATGAGCCTCTAAATTGCTTGTGCCTATTAGCCAACTAATACGAACAGTTTATTCTTGGTAAATCAGAGGATTTCATATCGGGTTTGGAAATCAATCCCTGATTGTAAAAACGTAATGCTGTTTAACTAATTGCTGTACATGAGTGTGGCTAAAATTACTTGATTGATCCCTCCCAAAATGCATATGCAATACATATGCACACACATCTCTCAATTGCATCAGCTAGCTAGGTCTTTATTTGTATAAGATATGGAAAACAACTTTTATTGAAAAGGACACATCTATTTATTTGCTATTTCATGTCAATGTAGAGGGAAAATCATTCATTGTGCGTTCATGCCAACAACATTCCAGGGGATTTATCTTTTGTGATTCTGATTTGTCTCGTCATCTGATTGATTGATAGATTTTTTTCCATAGAGTTTTGATTTGACTGAAGTCTGAAGTCTGACTGAAGTCTGTGTGTAATGTGCAGTGGAATCTGTGCTGGCGGACTCCCTGGCTAGCAGTTCGGGACTAGGTAATACCTAAAGGATCTTAGCACTTGGACTGCTCAGCGCACAGGGTCAGCCAAAGTGTGACAGCTAGGGGTTGAGCAAGTGCCTCGCTCAAGGGCACATTGGCAACAGTGGGCACTGCAGGTGATAATGTACTGGCATAGTGTGCAGGCGCCAGTTGCCAGCACACCGCTTGAACATGTATTGTTGGCTAAGGTAAAGCTCGGTCAGGTTTTGGAAACTGGCCAGGGGTCAGACTGTAGGACTCGACCCCTCTGAGATCAAAACGTGCTGATTTCTGCCCATGGTAATCAATATGCTGGTGAAGCACTGTTGTACATTTGGTTTGGGATAAATAACGTTGGCACACGTGTTTCTGACTGGTTATAACGCACTGGTCATTCTTCCATTTGTCAAAGTCACACAGCCCGAGTGAACACAGAGAGTACGTAAAAGGAAGAGGACAGCGAGAGCAGAGGAAAAGGAAACCAATACAGAGGGATGTGATGAAATGATGGAGAAGATTAAGGCTTACATCCCACAGCGTAGTGCATTCTACTTTAGTCTGAAAGGATGGAAAAGACTGAAAACTGGGTCACACAGCTACGGAGTGACAGTGCAGACCATGAACGAAAACGGAAAAACGAGGATAGATGGAAAACAGCAGGAGGAGGAGAGGGAAGAAATCCTCTCAGTCCATTCTAATGGAAGTGGGTGGTGATGAATGGTGATTCTGAGTAGTTTGAACAGCCGGGCAAGCCTTGGTATTAAAGGTGGAGAAATGAGGGAGAGTATTTGCTTCTGCTTGCAGGGAATTCATTGATTTAGTCAGTGGCATCCATTGGCTCTCTTCCTCGTAACCCATCTGTGCACTCATGGGTGTGATTCAGCCCCAGCACTTGATACCTAAGTGGTGTAAACTGTATGTGCGCGCATGCATGGGTGTGTGTGTGTGTGTGTGTGTGTGTGAGAGAGAGAGAGAGAGGGAGAGAGAGAGAGAGGGAGAGTCTCTGAATGTAAAGCTAAACTTCCCTCACCTTCAGAATGATAATGGATTCACAGCTCACAGTTGGATCGCTGCAACCCTTTTTCTTAAGGATGCGTGCTGCATCCTAAGCTTATATGTATTTTTTTTAAACTAAATAAAACATCTCCCCATTGCAGAGTTGTCAGTATTGAGGAACGTTTACATGTCCACGCTCCACATGCCACTCATGTAGGATAGCCCGCCCAATACCAATACAGAACCATTTGTATATAACCTAAAGTTAGCTCTTGATAGACAGAAGCGAAGTATTTACACCTTAAGAGTGAGTTGAGTTAATACGCAATACGTTATGAAAGGCTGTGCTTTCAGTCATAGGGGATAGAACAAAAGGAGTAGATAAATAACAAAGTGACATATGAACAATAATTAAATCCTATATTGAAATATTGAAATGAATGTTATGTGGTCACAGGTGTGTGTTTATCAGGTATTTTCAACTGCTTTGAATGTGACTTAGTCAAATCCGTTGTATAAGACTAAACTAAACTTGAATGGCCCAGTTTCCCATTCACTCCAGTAGCAGGAACTAAGGAACTGAGCAGAACAGCACACGGGTTTGATCTGGGTCAGCACCGCTCACAGCAGATGTATTGTTTATATTACACAATACCTGTTGCAAACACATACAAATTACCTGCTCTGTCATCATTTAAAAAATAGCAATCCTACCAAATTATTAAAACTAGAACTGAAACTAAATAAAAAACTAAACTAAAACCACCAAACCCACTCTGAAAACTACAACTAAACTGAAATAAAAATAACAAAAATCCATAACTATAATAACCTTGCCAGAAATATTTCCACAGCTCACCGATAACACCTCCGATGACTTAGTACTCTATGAATGTTAATGGGGCTCAACAAATACCCTTCATAATATACTGAATACATAAATACAAATGTACACGCAAACAACATAATAAAAAATCACTGCAGTATTCAGTAGTCAGGATAATATAAATAACCATGCATATTCTATGCAAATGCTTCTGATATGGGCCTACTGCAGCACTTTGAGTAATAGTACGTTGGGAATAGCAGTGTGGCAGACGCAGCTCCTGACATCTGATATTAATTATCCATCCTCTCGTGAGCTGGCCTATCCTCCGGGTTGATAGTGGTTGTGGGGATTCATGTGGATATTGCAGTGGCTGTTCCTATTGTGTTCCCTGCATGCTATCGATTTTGAAGATGGATACTGAATCACATGTTTCATCAGGTACAACTAAAATACTGTCTTTATGGCAAGATGGTCACGTCGTCCTACAATGACGCGTTTACACCACTGTCTATCTTATATGAGCTGCCCTCCGGATTCAATCAAATACAAATAATTAATCTTGTGGCTATGTGAGATGTTTCTTTACCTATGATCTTCTCTGTTGTATACAAATGTTTTACAATTTAGTTTCCTGAAGCACTAGAGACTACAGCTTTTGGGGATGTGGCATGGCTATTTGGTTTCTGCCCTTCCACAACACAGCTGTGGATCAATACTAACGTGCTTATCAACCATCTGACACCAGGCAATTAGACATGTACATCAGGTATCCATCAGACTGGCGTTTAGATAGGATCAGATGAGAGAGGCAAAATCCTAATTTGCTCCTACAACCTATTATAAATACCAGCGACAGCTAAATTAATATTTGAAAAGGAAATAAAGGCGAGTGTGATGTTATATTGCACGTTTTTCATCCTCAGAATGGAAAATATAAATCCAATTGTTTTTCATTTTACTGCCAGTAAAAAAACAAATTAAAGAAATGTTTTTTTTCTTCATACAGTAAGATGAGGGCCTGCCCTCTTTTCTCAATTTCCCGTCCTTATTGGCTACAACTCCAAAATCCAGATGACTTATTCTCTAGGCAAAAACAGATTAAAGGGAAATCTACATACAACATTTGTGACATTTCTAAATTACAAAGTCACAAACAAAAAGCTGCTGAGCTTTCGTTCGGGCAGCTGAAAGGCGCAGGAAGAGTTTTCTTTGGGAGGGAGAGGAGAGGAATGGCTGCATTAGGCAAGTTAGTTGATCAGTCTACTTCAGTTACTCAGCAAAAATGTACTTGGATTTCTTCAATTTGGGATCATTTTTCTAAAGTGATTCCAAAAGTGACTGTGACTAAATATGGCTGTGCATGCATTTCCCTCGACACATTACACCTCCGGAATTTAAGCGTGCATGAGCAAGTTTCAGTGTACTACATTATAAACGTCCCTAACTAAAAGTAATTTATCATGACTTTTCTTATTTTGCACTGAAGTTTGCTTTCAGCGAAATACTGCACTTTTAAAAATCCCAATAGAAACGATATCATACTATACTTGTGCACCTCGTAGGTCTTTCAGACGTGCATGTCGGAGTATAACTTTTTCACATTGAGGTTAAGGCAATTAAGTATCAGTTATCACTTAGGCGGTCGTAGGCGCATATCACGTGACCGCAACATCCTGGGTTTGAGTCCGGCCCGGGACCTTTGTTGCATGTCATCCCCCTCTCTCTCCCAGTCTTTCCTGTCTCTCTCCACGATCATTTGTCTTGTGAATGCAAAAGAAAATGCAAAAACAAGAAAATATGTCAAGTCTTGACATGACCAGGCCCCTTGTCACAGACAGCAAGCCAATAACAGCGGATTAATCTATTAATCTCTCTTTCAACTCATTTAATCCCCAAATCTACCTTCCAATATCTTCCTTCCACTCACGCTCCTCCCTGTATCTCTCCCTCCATCTGGTTTACCCCCACTCCCCATCACCCCTTCCCCTCTCCCTATTTATCCCTCATGCTACTCCACGCCTTTCTCGTCCTCCAGAGCCTTAGGGTCCTTCAGAGAAGAGGAGAGGAATCAATTTGAGCTTTACAAGTTGGAATTACATTTTCAGCCTTCAGTAGAATGGAGGGATGTTGGATAGATTTCTCCGCAGGGTTGTTAAATGATTTGGTGAAGGAGAGGGAGAGAGTAGCCTCACGGATGGACATAGACATAAAAAGGCAGAGCGAGGGAGGGATCCTGGAAAGAAGACACTCAAGGCTGAATGGTAAATTGAATGATACAAATCTAATGGAGGGCATCTAGTGGGGAGAGGGGAATAGGAGAGGAGACGAATGTGCTGATAGGCCTATTCCACTGAACTCATGGCATATTGCAGTGGTTTTAAAACGTTGTCTGGGGATCCATATGTCCAAAGTATATTCTTCTGAAAACCTAAACTGATTTTTGTGGTAAACTTTGTCAAATCTGGTTTTAGGCAACTTTCCGTATTTTTATTAGAAAGAGGCTACCATCATCTCAACCATAGTCTCAATCGTTTGCAGTAATTATACAGAGGTATCACAATTAATTTCACAATGATTTATTGATGGTTAAAAAACACTAGACATAGCAGCTTTAAATAAATGAAACTCAGTTATTCCTTTACACATGTCCATCAGAACGCACATCTGCACACAGAGGATGTGTAAAGAACAAGTTGTGTTGTCACCATCCAAGCACAAGTGGATGTGTTGAAAATAGGCCACACCCACGTGTGATGGGATTAGTACGACTTAAAAACATGCCCGTTTTTAACACCGATTTGGGACATACTGTAAACACCTAAGATGGCACGTTGAAGAGTGTGTGTGTGGTTCTCCAGCTCACCTGCAGTTCCTGCTACAGTTTTCCTCTGTGATGCCGTCCTCATCTTCGCCCCAGATGTCCACGGCTGAAAAGATCAACACCACCAGAACAGCAAAGCAGCACACCAAGGCAAAGACCACAATGCACTTCTGCTGAGACTGCAAGAGAAAAGAAAACGGCATTGATTTCCAAGTGCTCACTAAAACTAGTGTAAAACAAGGCCAAAGTGCCCCAACCTCGGCTCCCCCTAGGCTGACTGCTCTGGCTGACACCTTTCCTGATTTAATGCACAGCTCAGCAGATCATGGAATTATATAGAGGAGAGGATTACCAGGGGAATTTAACACAAACATGTACAAGGTGTTCATATACTGCATGACCTCGCATGTCCAAGCTTTCATATAAAGGACATGAGGGGGAATGAGAGGAAGAAAGGGAAGGAGAGAGGGATAGGGGAGAGAGGGAGACAGAGGGTAAGAGAGATATAGTGAAAGCGTAAGTGAGTGTTTGTTACCCTTTGCAGAATAGATCTGTCGCTGTCCTAACTTGGCGAGAGGTGTGGACCCAGCAATAGGGAAATTGCTGAAAGACCAGCTTTTAGCTTAGGTCTTATTTTTAGCCAGTAACATTGCATATTTGGATTACGTCCAAATGGTCCCATATGGTTGAGAAGGGAATAAGGGTCACCCTGATCTATAAGGGCGATGCAGATGTGAAGGAGAGAACTTCACAGCTGTTACTCAAACACCTACACATGTGAGTGTTCATCTAGCTGATGTCCGAGGAAAAACGGTGGATTTTGCTAACGTGACACAATTCCATCAGACTTTAAAACAAATTGGATAAGAATGTTCATTAGAGTTATCGGTTTGCTACATCAGGTCAAGATTGGCTTTTTATGAAAAATGTATTGGATGTTCATTGGTTGTTTACGGGTAGCCCTGAATCTGAATTGTTCAGAATGCAAAATGTTGATCGGATTTTACACAAGCATGCATGAATGTTGTAATTTTTTTATTTTATTCAATTTATTTATTTGCACAATAAAAACAAAACAGCAGAAATAAAACAACAGAAGAAGAAGAAGAAATTGTGCAGGCGAGATTTAGAAAACCCCTAGAGGCTTATATAAGGAATCTCACCTCAATGTGCAATGAAAGCATGTGATCCATTAAAAAAAAAAAAGCAACCATACATTCAAAAAGCAAACGTTAAAAATGCAGCATAAATCAAGAAAAGGCTTAAAATATTATACTATTATTTTATATATTTGTTGTTGTTGTTATCATTATGATATGAGTGTTGTGCGTGCCATTGTCTAAATGCTGTTTCAGATGTCTTTCCACCCTGGATTTTTGGCTCATGTCTCTCAAATTGTATTGGTAACCAATTATATGAAAGAAAATACAATGTCATGAAGCTCATCACCCAAACAACCCCTCCGGGTGCCAAATTACTCCTTGTGAAGCCCAAGATCCATTATTGATAAGAGGGGGTGAGAAAGTGCTGCTGTTTCCTACTGCTGCCAAATCCCAGGGGACCCGAAACATCATAACCTGGGTTTATTAGTCTGTGTTTCCTCATTAATACAAACATACAGGCATGACACCAACGCTATAAAATGATGTCAAAGGCTATACATCTTGCTGTTTGACAACACCAGAAGTAAAGGCTACAGTGGATAAATGAAACAGGCGTTCGCATTAACAGCAGGCTTAAAGTCTGCATTTTGAGAGCATGTTGCTTCCTTAATGTGATGTATTTTCTGTTGAAGCAGGATATTGGGACAGGAAATAACACGGGGGAGGGATCATTCAAAAGTGTAAATCAATGGGATATCAGTTGGGTGAGAGAAAGACCGTTTTAGTTGATGGGAAGGCAGGAAGGAAACATCTGTGATGGTTTAATTGGTTGGACATTTTAAATATGCCTCCTGGTACATGTTGAAGTCACCACTAAACATATTTCATTTTCCAGGAAATCAAAAGAATACGATTTTGACATAAATATACAATAAAATATTTTATTATTTATTTATATTTTTAAAAAAAAAATTGTATTTCTGTGTATAAAATAGGTATATGGCATAACTGTTACAATGAGCTATATCACTTTTCATTTCAGTGTGACATTAAATGCAATAACTGTAAAACGATATGAGCATATGGAGCTGTATGATATGCAGTAGTAGGGTTGGATTTCCCTCTTGCTATCTGATAGAGCTTTGAGTTCCTACGTTATAATCAAGACACATGTTCACCGTATGACCTCTAGCATACAGAAGCACAGCTGTGCCACAGCGGGTTCAAGTCATCTCACCGCCAGTTAATTGACTCTGTAGCGGTGCATGAGGTGGGATGTCAGCCAGGGTCATTGACATGCTCTTCGTGTTCTGGTGGTGATGAGAGAGCTCTGTGAGGTATGTCATGCACTCCGTCAATTATGACCCTCGCAGGACACCATCGCCAGTGTGCCTCATCAAGGATTTTACATCGGTTGGGTCATAGCAGAACCTCTTCTTCCTATTTTAATGCCATATATATCCTATTCATGATCACACACCACATGGAAAATCATTATATTGTTGTGTACCGGTATTTATTGCAGATATACAGAAGACTTGACCCAATTACTGGGAAACGCCCTGACTATTTGTAAAACAATAAAAAAATGTATGTCGCAAGCAACCAGAAGAGCCAAAACTAATGATCTTTGAACACAGTGGATCATTAAGCAGCACAGTCAGCGAGACTCATCTCATTACCCTCAGAGACAACTCTCATATCATACACCATTGACCTCTACACGCCAAACAGACCCAAACCCTTGGCAGTTCTATTGTGTCTATTGTAGCCGACGAGATTCAAACCCGTAGGTTCCCATTGTGGGGATTAAATGAATCCACCAGCCAGCCACAGGAGTGTCCCCCATGGACCAGAGAGACAGCTTGTGTGGTGTGAGGTTGGGGTTTTCTGCTTTGAATCCGCAGACCTGCTGATCTGTAAAATGTGGGTGGGAGGAAATAAACAAGAAACATAATTTTCTACCCTTCGAAGGTACCGGTGAGATGCCCCGGGCACTTAACATCAGCTGCACACCAAGCAGAACGCTGGGCAGCTTTGTGTGTGCAGCAGAGCTTTACTGTAAAAGCCCACAAATACTCAGCAAACATTACCAGGGTATATAGACATTTAAAAACAAAAGGTGTCCCTCATCAACTGGACCGTAAGCCAATCCAATCAGGTATGGAGGAAGGTCTGGCTACATGAGACCCAAACAGTCTCCTACTTCCAGAGTTTGTCAAGGTATATCGGCTACTGTGTGTGTGTGTGTGTGTGTGTGTGTGTGTAATGGCAGATATATGAAGAGGTCAGACTCAAAGTGTGCACTAGGGACTGTGTTATCTGACACCGGAGCATGGCCAGGGATCGATAGACCTTGAATTCCAGGAACTATTCTGCCCTATAGAGTAACTGTTGAGAAAACCAAAGGTTCTGCATGAATGCAACATTCCCACATAGACACATCTGAGATACAAAAGAAAGTATAATACCGTAATATAAATATAATTAAAGAGTAGGAATAAAATGTACAAGACATATCCGTAGTGGTGCAATATATTTAACATTTGAATCCCGCTTGACTCTTTTCCTAGGTTGACAAACTACAGTGATGTGACGCGTACTTTTGTATGTCGGTGCTTTCAAGATGTATTTTGCCAAGTTTGCAATTACAATTAATTACAATTGCAAATGTTCCAACAAAAGGAAACATTGCCTTGAGTGACTTGCAAAAAAGAGTCATAGATAACATGATTCAGTGACACTGACTCGCTGGCTGTTTTCAAAAAGCTCCCCAGAGCAAATCTGAAAAAGGCTGACAAGTACCGTGCAAGGTGGATGGCAGGGTGCCAGACTCACTCACACATACATAGACGCACACACACACACACACACACACACACAGTCTCTCTCTTCCTCTTCCTCTTCCTCTCTCTCTAACACACACGCACACACACAGAGGTGAAGGCTAGGCCAGCGAGGGTGGATGTTTACATCCAGGGATCAGAGGCAGGCGGCCGGAGTTTTAAACAGAGGCTGCCTGCCCTTGTTTCTCCAACAGTACAGCTCTCTGCCAAACTCCTAAGTTGTTTAGAGTCTGCTCAGTTATCCGCGGGAGAGATTGGCACATTCTCCTCATCTGCCAGCGAGATGGAAAACCATCTGTGTGAGAACAGAGATGACGTGGCTGTCGCATGAAGTAGGCTACCGTGTCACATGTCCCAGTCTGTACGGCGCTGCTATATCACCTATGGCTCTGCTGAAGTACAGTAGAGGGACACTAGAAATAGCCAACAGTAGAAAGAAGATGAGTTGCTCCACAGTATAGACAGAGGATATTGGTTCATGTTGTGGACCAGGAAACATGCTGCTCAGAGGGGAAGAGAGGTTTGGAGCACGGCAACCACACAACACCAATCTGGACCTATCCTGGGCCTAACAAGAGGAAGAGAAGAGAAGAGAAGAGAAGAGAAGAGAAGAGAAGAGGAGAGAAGAG